>QEPC01002847.1:536835-558600 GCA_003113815.1 Sphenodon punctatus | reverse complement strand
GCAGCTCTGGGGATGGCCAGCCCTGCGTTCATCTAAAAGTACCCACAAAGTCTGGTGATGTTATCAGAATCCAGAGACTACTAGGGAAAGAACCATTCTGGTCTTATTGCTGGCATTTTAGTTTGCTGGAAGCTGTGGGAAATGGTGACAGTGGTTTCACTGGAAAACTGAAATGTCAGCGTGGAACAAAGTAATATGAATGGGAGTCCCCTCCTTAAATTTAGTCTCCTTGTAACTCCCATGGGGATGGATTGCAATTGCTGCTGCCATGGGAACCGCAGGAGGCCAAAATTAAGAGTTGGGGGAGTGACTGCCCCTGTGCCCCAAACTCAGGGAAATATGTTCCCTCTATCCCCCCAATTTTACAATCCCGGAGCACTGCTAATCGTAATCGTGTTTGTTTTCCCACTGTCTGAAGCCACAGTTCCAGTTTCCTTATTCTTGGTGGTATAATTGTCTTGATCTACAAGCCAGGGATCTTGATAATAAATGTATCATTCTGAGATGCTTTTCATTATGTATCATTAGAATTACTGGAGCGGTAATTCACACACAGTTATGAAAATGTTTCACTCCATTTTCATTAAGCACTTTTAGGGAGGACACCACAGCGTGAGTGAGAAACGGCTGGTTTTGCTACTGGGGAGCTCCACACAGTCACGCCATTCATCTTGTGTTTCCTCTTTCCCTTCAAAACAATCCGCTTCTGGAAACAAGTTGCATTTAGTGCAGGAGGGGCTTTTTCGTTCCCTGCTGGCTTATCCCAGTTCTCCATGGAGGCAGGATGACAATGCCTCAACACTGGTAATTCAGTACTTTTTAACTTAAATATCTCCTTGTGTCCTCAAGTGTCTATTTCGACTGATCCACTTCATCATGGTATTGTAAAGGTTGTTTAAAGTGATTTAAAAATAAAAGCCACTGGTGGAATCTTAAAAATAGAAACCGGAAAAACAATTCCGTGGAAAAAGAATTCCATGGGAGTTAAAATAACCGAGTGGCTTGGCAAGCTTTGCCTTGATGTAATTTCAAGGAGAAAAAGGCAATGCAATAAAATATAAAATTAAAAAACCAGGGTGTGAGAAACCATGTTTTGCTAGTGTCTTCAGAGTAAAGTCTATGGTAAAAGACTCCTTCCACCCAAATTCATGTTGACTAAAGGGCCTTTTCTCACGGTTGCCCCCACACTTGCATACGTGTGCGGGTGGGGTGGGGTGGAGTGGATGGGGAGGCATCCATTTGAACGCCACAGCCGGTGGGNGGCTGTTCTGCCAGGCTTTTGGCGAGGGTGGGGGGTAGGGTTTGGGAGGGAGGGTGAGTTTTATGATTTGTTTTAAAATGTGTTGATTGTTTTTAAGTGTTTTATTGTTAAATCTTTTATGTTGTTTGCCACCCTGAGCTGCCTTTGGGCAGGAGGGGCAGGATACAAGTTTTAAATAAATAAATAAACTGGATTACCCCTATCCACGTGCTTGTTAACAATCTCATAATATTCTAATAGCTTAGTGAGGCATGACTTCCCTTTGCTAAAGATATGCTGGTTTTTATCCATCAAATCATGCTTGTCAATATGCCTAGTAATTTTGTTTTTAACAATGGTCTCCAGCAGTTTTCCTGGTACTGATATCAGACTTATGGGTCTGTAGTTTACAAGGTCACCTCTGGAACCCTTCTTAAAAATTAGGGTTACATTTGCTAACCTCCAGTCCTTTGGCACAGAGGAGGATTTTAGCGATAAGTTACATATTACAGATAATAGTTCAGCAAACATAAAAGCATTTTAACACCCTGGTGGTTGTGGTTGCATATTTTATTTAATATGGAAGTATTTAAGTTCATCTGCTCCACAGTATTACCCTCTAGATCTCTTTCTGTTTCTTGTTACTAGAATACACTGTGCCACTAGCAATATTGGCACACAGCAACCACACACACCTGCCTTTCCCCAAGGTCTTAGTTTAAAAACTCCTTTGCCACCTTTTTGATTTTTAGTGCCAACAGTCTGGTTCCTTTTTGGCTAAGGTGGAGCACATCCTTCCGGCATAGGTTCTCTCTTCCCCCAAAGGTTCCCCAGTTCCTAATAAATCTAAATCCCTCCTCCTTGCACCATTGTCTCATCCATGCACTGAGACTCCATATTTCAGCCTGCTTCTGGGACCCTGCCTGTGGAACAGGAAGCATTTCAGAGAATGCTATCCTGCATGTTCTGGATTTCAATCTCCTTCTTAGAAGTCTAAATTTTGCCTTCAGAACCTCTTTTCTACACCTTCCTATGTCATTGGTACCAACATGGACTATGACAACCAGCTCCTCCTCAACACTTGCTAAAATCTTGTCCAGACGTTGCGTGAGGCCTGCTAACGTTGCACCCAGCAGTCAACTTACCATGCGGTCCACACGACTGTCACAAACCCAGCTATCTCTATTCCTAATGACTGAATCACCCAGCCATCCTATTCCTGTCAGTTGGGGTCCCCTTCCCTGGAGAAGTATCCGTAGAGCACGATGATACTATGGCATCATGTGAAAGGCAGGTCTCAGTTATGAGCTTGATGCCCTCCTTCCCCAAGACCTTCATCTTCTAAAACAGCACACGGGCTGCAAGAGCAGAGGTTGGACTGACTGCTGTACTATGTTTCTGAAGGTCTCCTGTATAAACGTTTGTCTGTCTAAGCTCCTCCAGCTCAGCCACTCTAGCCTCCAGAGACTGCTCTCTTTCTCTGAGAGCCAGATGTTCTGCACATGCACACTTACAATCTCTCCCAATGTGGAAGATAATCATGCATATTATACTGGATAGCCCCTACTGTGTTCTATGAGCTTGTTAAGTCACACTGAATTACTGTATTGGAATAAACCTCATCTTGGAAGTAGACTAATGTTGTATGAATGTTATGTTCTGTTTTTATTCCATTTAGCATACTTGCAGATTTTCAAAGACTTGCTAGTTCTTCAATGACGTCAGTGGGATTTACGAGCTCATAAGCAGTTTCAAGACTGCATCTTATTTCTCTAGACTTCAACAGATTCTGGATCGGGTCCACAGCAGATGTTCCTACACACTAGCTATTATATTGTTTACAATGAAATATGGGCATCTTTAGAACTATGCACAAATTCTAATTGCTGAAAGTGTTATTACCACCTTTTAATTGTCACAAGTACAATGCAGCATTATTCCATGAATGTGTTAGGAAGAAGCAGGTGTGGGAAAGGGGGGAGGATTACAGAATGATTGCGTTAAACAGAGCAGAATTTACTCTTGACATTCTCAATTCAGTCACATATATTTAGTTTCAAACATGAGCTTTTGGCTCATTGGAGTCAGGTTTGAAGTTCTTCAGGCTTGAACACAGTTTGCAAAATGGCACTGGAATTCCTAGTGTGTTTATGTGCTCTGCTGACTTGGTGGTCTAAACGGGGATGCAGTGGCTGATATCCACTCATGGAAATCAATATCTTAGCATGAGTAACTAGTGGCATTCTTGTATATCAGCCACTCCAACTCCCTTCCCCTGGAGGTACACCCAAGCCTGAGCATCTTCAGAAGGCAATGTAAGACCTTTGGCTGGGCTTTCAGCAGTCAGGGATATGATTTGGAGAGTAGGGGTGGGGATGGTTTTAATGGGATTTTTATTTGGTTTTAACTGGTTTTTATATTTTGTATTGTAAGCCACCCCTGAGCTTCTGGGAAAGAGCAGGATCTAAATCAAAATAAATAAATGATCACTAAATATCTCATCCTGGTTGATAAGTCAGTGGTTCTGTACCAGGGTGCAATTGGTACCTGTTGTGACTGAGGTGAGAATGGAGGTAGGAATGGCTGATTGGGGTCACTGTGACTGTACAAACCATCAATAAAGCCCAGTGGCAGCATAGCGGACAGAAACGGTGTAGAGAACTACTATCCTGGGTTGCCTAGAAGGCTTCC
Source organism: Sphenodon punctatus (assembly GCA_003113815.1). Lineage (NCBI taxonomy): Eukaryota > Metazoa > Chordata > Lepidosauria > Sphenodontia > Sphenodontidae > Sphenodon > Sphenodon punctatus. Next base: position 554,669 of record QEPC01002847.1, on the reverse strand, counting down.
TCTCAGGAGGAAGGAGGTAGTGAGGGTCTGAAGTATGGCTAATGAATGAAAACCTTGTTTATTAACTGGGTTGCTTACAAGCTACCTTCCAGGCTAGGAAAATTGTGTGAGTTGAACTCTGACTAAAAAGTATGAAAGTGTAACTCTGGGTGTTTTCAGACATGACGGGGAATCGGGGAGGGGTGGGGTCGCACGGTGCAATGTGCGGCCGCACGACCCCGCCCCCTCCATGCTCCGTCGCCGCCCGCCCTCTGAGGAGACGAGCGGGCGCCGCGGCCAATGCGGTCGCAGTGCCCGCCCGAAATGACCACGGGCCGGAATCCCGGCAGGAATTCCGGGTCGTGATCGCTGTCCAGACGTGATGGGCCCCTTCATCCCCACGGGGAATCTCCTTCACCATGCGATTGGCGCTGGCCCCGCGGATTCAGCCGATCGCGTGGTGAATGTGATTCCCGGCGGGGATTGAGCATGGCAAACATCTCGGGGGGAACTTCCAGTTCCCCAACAGACGTTACGGGACCATTCCCCACCACAGGGTATTGACTGTGGTTGAGCATGATCTCGTAACGTCTGAAAATACCCACTGACTCAAAAGTTACAGGATTGGGTCCTGTAATATGGGTCTGGGCTTTCTACTTATGAATCCAGAAAAGGGAGGGACTCAGTTTGTGTCAAAATAATCAACGAGTCTTAAGAGGGGACCACCAGCTCTGCCTGATGCCAGGAGAGAAACTAAACTGAAAACAGAGAAGACTGCCATCCTTGAGCAAGAGTTTTATTTTCAAGTTTTTCGAGTGGAATGTCGGAGAGTGTACATTAGCAGATGTGTGGTATACTGGATCTCCAACTGAAAAATGTTGATAGGACAGGCTAACAATTGTAGGTGTAAAAAACACATGGGAATAGACTAGTTTAAAAAATCTGGGAAATTCAGAAATAAGATTTTAGTGAAATCTTAATAGAAAAAATAGGCAACGGGAAATTCATAGGCACAAGTCACTACAGGCTTCAATGGGGCTAGTCTGGAGTAAATGGTTTGTAGATTGCAGACAATACAGGTAAGATGATACATGTTGTTGGACCAACTTCTGGTGGTGAGTGCAAAATTTCAAATTTCAGAGAGCTCTTTTTCAGTCACTGAAAGCTTGCATACATGCTCACCATCAGAAGCTGGCTCAATAAAATGCATCATCTTAACTACTTTTGTCTCTTGTCTCACATACTTGGACCAACATATCAACTATGCTCTAAACTAGAGGTGGGAAAACTTTTCCCTCCTGTGGGCCACTTTGGAAGTGAGTACAAGTGCCATGGCTTGGATAGTAGCTGGGTGTGGGGGCTGCTTAAGGGTGTGGTCAACATGGGGGAAGAAAGGGAGAGGACTCAGATGCTGGATCTATGCCATCGATCCATGCTTTCCTTGACTGCGTGCCTTTACCCCCACACCCTCCTCCTGAACTCATCCTTTAAGTGCTTGCGGGTAGGGACTGGATCCACGGGCCGGAGCTAGGAACTAGAAAGGACGTAAAGTAGTCATGGGCCAGGTTCGGTGCAGGCCGGCCACAGGTTCCCCCCACTCCAGCTCTAAACAGAATTTTAATTCTGTTTCAAACTAGGAAGGTCACGAAGGCATTCTGGTTAGAGATTTAAAATGTATCATCTTAACTACTTTGTCTCGTCTCTCACAGACTTTGGGCCGCCGACATGCCTACAGATCTCTCCTAAAACCCTACTTTTTCCAGCAGTCTTCCCCTAGCTCTTCACCCTCCTAGAACATTCATTTATGCTTCTCTTTAGAATCTTAGAATTGGAAGGTACCTCAGAGGTCATCTAGTCCAACCCCCTGCTCAGTGCAGGAAATCCGCAGCTACAGTGTCACAAAGAGATACTGGACTATAGGCCTAAAAAATATGCAAACCTAAAGGTTAAACATCTATGTAATGTTAAAGCTGAGAACTATAAACTCACTTCATGTAATCATGTAATGTAAAACTGAGAACCGGAAACTCATGTCATGCAATGGAGAGAGACAAAGATATGTCAATGTGTATTCACTGCAGATACTAGACAGAAGCCCCATAGAGTTGCAAATGAACCTGCACGTCTTCCTGTTTGCCTACGTGCTTGTAACCACGGCTTCTCCAAGCGGGAAAATCGAAAAAGAGATTGCAAAGGTATTTAAGGGGAGATCTTTGCTATCAAGACACAATTGGAATTCAATTCAGCCTCGAAGTCACTGAGTCGCAGATCACAGCTGGGGGGGCAGTAGCCTGCAAGCCAGTCTGTGGAAGAGATGCATTGAGAGAAGAACTTTGATTCTAACCAACTTAAGATTGGCGCCCAGCCACCTTACATCACTGGCTGAGAAAGGGACTTTTATAGGGTAAGACTTTAACTAGGGATGCACGTGGTACAGATTAGGAATGCGTTATTTTGTTTGCTTTATTAGCCACTCTGTGTCAAACTATCTTTGCTTATGTAATCAATAAACGTTCTTATTTACTAAGAAGCATCTGTTGTCTAGCACTGGGGACACAATCTGAGGATCCTGTGCTTTCAAGCACTGGCGAACCCAGAGAGACTGTGTGTAAACGGGAAGTTTCTGGGAGTTTGGGAGACGAAAGGATTATCCCCTTTGCAGGACTGAATCAGAGAGAACTGGTTCAGGTGAACTGCAAGTGAGGGAAATTGAGTCCCCCAACTCAGGAAAGTGGGGTAGTGGACCCCAAAACTGTGACATACAGCATCCCTGACAGATGGCTGTCCAGCTTCTGCTTGAAAACTTCCAGCGAAGGAGACCCCACCACTGCCCAGGAAGGTTCCACTAAACAGTCTTACCCTCTGGAATCCCCCTCCTCCCCTTGTAACTAAGTTAAGTGCCTGCACCTGCAACTCCTCAGCTTCCTCACCTTCTTGAAGGGGAACCCGAATTCCCAGTATGGGGATACAAGTAGAAACAACGTCCGATCCTAAATTGTAACAGCAGCATTGAGAATAAGGATCTGTATGTGAGTGAAGCTTCAGCCATGCTACGTATCTATTTCACATACCATCCATCGCTTTGTTTTATGGACCACACATAGGATTTAACTTGGCTCCAGAGGTCAAGAAAAAGCATTTGAATAGGAAAGGCAAAAGAGCAAGGGACAGAAAGTACAGGAGAGAAGGGACGACGATATGTTTTAAGCAAGAAAAGGTAATGGGTCAAATTCAGAACTGGTGTAATCCAAGTTACCCAAGCTAAGAATTTATTTTCACAATTTGAAGACTACGGCTGCTTGCCAATGCTCAGAGAGGGGCGGGGAGTATCATTAGCACAGCCATCTGAAATCCCCGCTCGTGTGCATGGGGGTTTTAGCATTATTTTTCTGTTCTCCCATTAGAGTCAATAACATGATACAGGGTTCAAAATCTAACCCTGTATCGCGTTGTTGAATTTAACGGGAGTTAAACTCACGTTAGTCCCTGCCCCTTCCTGAATGTCGGCAAGCAGCTTACTTGGCATGTTCCTCTGCATGATAGGTGAGAAAAGTCTGCTTCGTCTCTGGATCTATTTGCCCACACTTCCAGTGCAGTTCCCACAGTTCAAAGTGAAGGAGCAATCTTGCATGCTTTCTCCTCCAAGCCTGCTGGAGCTTGAGCCACCACTAGGGTTGTTTGTTACCTTCCCAGAAAGGTAGCAGGGAGTTTGCCATCCAGAAAAGGAGCAGGGCAAAGGAACTCTCCCATCCTTTTCTGGCATGGCAACATCCTCTTCAGAGCAACATAACATCATGATGCTCCAGGGGGAGGGTGGACACGTTGGAAAGCGGGAAGGCTTTGCTCTGTTCTTGGGGAAAAAAATGCTAGCTCTGCTGCTGAATAACACATGGAAATGTGGGATTCACACGGGGTGCTTTTAGATGGACAGAGCCCCGCCTCTGCTCTATCTCGCCCGCGGGTGTCCTGTCTGTCTAAAGGCAGGCCACCTGTGCCTTCTCCGGAATCTCCTGGAGCGCTGCTGGCAGATCAGGGCAGCCAAACCCAGGGTACCAGCCTGACGCAGAGCAGCCGTCCATCTGATGCGTAGACCCACACTACTGTTCCGCCTCCAACTGGCCATTGTCCTGAGTAACACCATAGCATTGCTGATGCTCTAATCTGCAACTCTATGGTGTGACTGTGAGAGGGCGCCACACAGGTGGGCTGCAGGCAGTGGAATCCACTGGGTCCATTTAAACCTGACCCAGGTGGGGCAGGAAGGGGGCAGATGTGGGGGCGCAGCTCTGGGGATGGCCAGCCCTGCGTTCATCTAAAAGTACCCACAAAGTCTGGTGATGTTATCAGAATCCAGAGACTACTAGGGAAAGAACCATTCTGGTCTTATTGCTGGCATTTTAGTTTGCTGGAAGCTGTGGGAAATGGTGACGGTGGTTTCACTGGAAAACTGAAATGTCAGCGTGGAACAAAGTAATATGAATGGGAGTCCCCTCCTTAAATTTAGTCTCCTTGTAACTCCCATGGGGATGGATTGCAATTGCTGCTGCCATGGGAACCGCAGGAGGCCAAAATTAAGAGTTGGGGGAGTGACTGCCCCTGTGCCCCAAACTCAGGGAAATATGTTCCCTCTATCCCCCCAATTTTACAATCCCGGAGCACTGCTAATCGTAATCGTGTTTGTTTTCCCACTGTCTGAAGCCACAGTTCCAGTTTCCTTATTCTTGGTGGTATAATTGTCTTGATCTACAAGCCAGGGATCTTGATAATAAATGTATCATTCTGAGATGCTTTTCATTATGTATCATTAGAATTACTGGAGCGGTAATTCACACAGTTATGAAAATGTTTCACTCCATTTTCATTAAGCACTTTTAGGGAGGACACCACAGCGTGAGTGAGAAACGGCTGGTTTTGCTACTGGGGAGCTCCACACAGTCACGCCATTCATCTTGTGTTTCCTCTTTCCCTTCAAAACAATCCGCTTCTGGAAACAAGTTGCATTTAGTGCAGGAGGGGCTTTTTCGTTCCCTGCTGGCTTATCCCAGTTCTCCATGGAGGCAGGATGACAATGCCTCAACACTGGTAATTCAGTACTTTTTAACTTAAATATCTCCTTGTGTCCTCAAGTGTCTATTTCGACTGATCCACTTCATCATGGTATTGTAAAGGTTGTTTAAAGTGATTTAAAAATAAAAGCCACGGGTGGAATCTTAAAAATAGAAACCGGAAAAACAATTCCGTGGAAAAAGAATTCCATGGGAGTTAAAATAACCGAGTGGCTTGGCAAGCTTTGCCTTGATGTAATTTCAAGGAGAAAAAGGCAATGCAATAAAATAAAAAATAAAAAAACCAGGGTGTGAGAAACCATGTTTTGCTAGTGTCTTCAGAGTAAAGTCTATGGTAAAAGACTCCTTCCCCCCAAATTCATGTTGACTAAAGGGCCTTTTCTCACGGTTGCCCCCACACTTGCATACGTGTGCGGGTGGGGTGGGGTGGAGTGGATGGGGAGGCATCCATTTGAACGCCACAGCCGGTGGGTGGGGGCGCATGCGCACTCCCACCCATCACCCACGCATGGAGCAATGGGTCCCAATGGCGGATGCCCCATGCATGGAGATGGGTGGAGGTGGCTGGGTGTCCATGGGAATGCACCCCCATGCACCGTCTACCCACTGTGCCACCCACCCATCCCCCCACGCACCCACGCCCATTTGTAAAGGGCCTTAGGGAGAGCTTTCATCGAGCTGGAAATGGCAAGATAGGCTCAGGGCTGGGCTGGCCATTACAGAAGTGGGATGCTTGCCATGTTGGTACTGGTAGCTTTCTGGGGGCTGCACATCCCAGGCAGCATTACTAGCATTCTCCAGTGCTTCCTGGACTGCCCATCACTGTGCTGCTGCTGCTGCCCTGCCTTGGGCATTCCTGGGCTCCACTTTGTCCCAGAGTGGCCCACCCTTACCCAGTGGGGGGCGCTGTAGAGAGTGGCATGCTGCTGCCTTGCTGCATGCACTAGGGATGGGAAAATCAGAATGGAATTTATCCAACCCACCCTATTTTCCTGATCCACTTGATTTTCATTGGATCAGATTAATTCAGGGGTGCACTCTTGCTCGTCCCCCTCCCTGTCTGCCATTGCTAGGCTCTTCTTTGCCTCTTTTCACATGAGATGCCCCCACCCATCTCCATGCAGTTTTGCTGCGTGAAGATGGGTGGAGGCGCCTGTGTGAAAGTCGCGGGTGATGGGTAAGGGTGCGTGTGCGCTCCCATGCTACACCCATCTCCAACCATCACCCACGCACGGAGGAATGGGCTCCAATGCCCGATGCTCTGTGGGTGGAGGTGGGTGTGCACCTGTGGGAACACATCCCCCACCCACCACGGTCTGTTTAAAAATGGCCTTCAGCCCATTCATCATTCTAGGATTGTGGCTTAGAATGATGAATGACCCATTGAAGTGAATAGGTTCTTTTTTCCATTGACTTCAATGGAAACTTCCCATTGGGTTTGGGCTTCCCTGGGCTCCACTTCTATTAGTCCCAGAGTGTCCACCCTCACCCAGTGGGGGGCGCTACAGAGAGAGTGGCATGTTGCTGCCTTGCTGCATGCAGTAAGGATGGGAAATTCAATGGGGAAAAAATACTATCTGATTCCAATTTTAATCTGATTCAAATATGATTCAGTTGAATCTGATTCTGATTTTGATACAGTTCTGATTTTCAACCTGATTTTCCATCCCTGGCATGCACTGGGTGCCACTGCCTAGATCTGGTCAGACTGGTCAGGAGGAGGCTGAGAACTAGAGAGGTGACCCAGTAGTCAGTTTGGTATTCATGGATATTCTTTGCATTTTTGGATATCTATCTGAATGCTATTCACCATGGGTATTTCCATGGGGGTAATTATAGCAGGGGCTTCAGGGAATGCAGCCCCAACAGATTCCCCTCCCCCTGCAATTCCAGAGAGATGGGGGCAGGGCTTACATGGTTCAGCATCCCCCAATTTTTGCCCAGTGTTATGCCCATGGCTATTCACACATCTGTTTCAGATACTTTGCTCATTTTGGTACTTGGGTTATTTTAATTCGGTGATTTTGGTTACTTCCTTTTGGCTATGGTGCATGCACAATAGCACTGAAATGAAGTAACCAAAATGACTGAACCAAAATAAAACAAATACCAAAATAATTGTGAGGCAGAGCATAGCCAGAAAGAAAGGCCCTTTAAGAGGCAGCTAGTGCCAGCAGAGGGAGTGGGCGAGTGAGGCTACAGGCTCTGCACCAGAAGGATGACAACTAATCAGAAGACTTGGGGGAGGCTCAGAGGGTTGTGCCTGAGCCTCAAGGAACTGGGTTCCAGAGAAAAGGGTCTGACCCAGCGAATTGGAGAGGCTGTGAGTGCCTATGAACTAAGCTTTGCCAGCCAGAGGGGGTTGCCTGTCTGGGTACCTGAGAGAGTAAATGTCAGAGGGTAAATGCCTGGTGGAGACTGTATATGTATAATGAGACTGAGTTCATTCCTATGAAGAGTGTAATTGGAAAGGGTCTGGTCCTGCAAGGACGTTCCCCTAGTAGACCACACCCTGTTACAAATTGAAATCTCCAAAAACCTAAATGACAAAGTCAAGACGTCTGAAGGCGATATCCAATGAAGCTGGATTGAATCTCTATTTTATTGGATCAGAATCAAAGAGGTCAAATTTATCAGACTCGGGATTCGCCTGCCACAAACATTTATTTCAACTCTCTTGGGGGCCTTAGGTCACATAATGCCAGAATGCTGGCTGGGCCAGAGCCATGGGCATGCTGCTGACTTGACCTTGGGGACCCAACAGTGCAGTAACTGCAATCGGTCTCCAACTAGCGGCAGCCCCAGCCCCCACCCGCCCCCAGACCACAGAGAGGCAGCAGTGGCACGTCAGGCTTTGGGGCAGGAGCTAGGTCGAGTTCCTTGGATGAATTTACTTGGGAACGCCAAGGGAGTTGGGCAAATTTGATTTTTGTCTAGGGCAGCAGACTAGCTAGGGCTGTTCCTGGATGGGACCAAATCACTGAGAGAAATACATTTTGCATCAGTGGTTCATTTCTGCTAATCATTTTCACAGCACAGCTGCTGTGCTATCTAATGGTGTTGAAGCCATTATTCTTAACAATTACTTAAAATCTCTGTCTGAAAACACAGTCAATAAGATCTTAAACATTTATTTTATCTACAGGGAGTCTCTCATTGTAGTGGGCTTTCTTGCTTTTTTTTATCTCATTAAAAACTTAACACTAGGGCATTTCATCCTGGGATTTTTCAGCAAAATACTCTGTTCTGGAATTGAATGGCATCTGTGTTTACACACTTACATAAGCAAGACTACGAAGCAGATACAAAGCAGAGCAGACCTAGTTATTTAAAAGTGCTGGGACTCTTCAGGTGTCTGGCTGGACTGGATAGTTGAGGTGTTTTAGAGGTTCAGGAACAGAGTCTTGTGAAGGGAATTTTTTTGTCACCTGGAAAGGGACCCTGCTGTCTTGCCATGTGTGAATCTCGTGATGTCCCTATGGGCAGACCCACCTTGGCTCTGAAAGTTTAATTCCTACCCAGGTTTTAGAGTCTCTTCAGGGAAGCATTATCAACTGAAAGCTGGGACCAAGCGAGGCTGAGCACTGGAATCTGCTACTCAGTGTTGTTGGTCCTAAATCTTAAAATATTATGGCTCAGGAATAAAACAACAACAACAAAACAACCCCCGAGTAATAAAATCTGGATTTCTTGTAATTTGGCATCTACCCTGGGTCCAGATCCACAAATCTCAAGATTTTCATCTACATCAGCAGGGCCATAATCTTTGCCTTTTCAAAATGAAAGATGAGATGTTACCCCATGGCTCCAGAAGCTGGGTGCTTAAGGAAAGTGGCCAATGTTGCAAGGCTCAAAATACGTCTGTAAAAGTTGGCAACATGGGTACAATGGGAGGAGAAAGTCGTGCAGACAGCACAGAACAAAAACCTGGGCCAGGTGTTGCTGAGAGGACACAATTTGCTTAGAGTCCACACAGCAAGAGGGTGTGGACTTCCTAAATGGGGGAATCACATCCTCCCCAAAGGACCTGACCTGGCCAGCCTCGGCCTCCCCCTGCAAAGGTTGTGGCGCCGTCCTGGCTCCCCTGAATGGCAGCAGCCCCACCAGGCAGCATGTCAGCGGGGCCGGAACTCCACCCCTCCCCACTCTGGAAATTTCCTTCTTGGTGAGACCCTTTGCAGGCAGCCTTTGCACCGCTACAAAATGTTCAGAGTGCGAGGGGGCAGAATGTTGCCCCATTCCCTGCCCTGCCCACTCTGAAAATTTCCTAGCAACACTCAGGCAGTTTTGTAAAGGGTCCCCCTAGAGTCTCAACGGAGCCCCTTCGCTCCCTGGTAATTATGCCCCTGATCCAGGGGAGTCTTCAGAGATGGACATCTGGTGCAGCCACTCAGGGTTCTGCATGTAGAGGAGCCCCACCATCATGGCCTGTGAGTGCAGCAACCCAGATTAGGCCTTGTGCTAGGAGGGTTCCCACCAGGGTTTTTGCATATGGGCTACGTTCCTGATTTATATCTGGTACACATTGCATGTTTGGGTACTTTTAGATGGACGCAGGGCTGGCCACCCCCAGAGCTGCTGCGACAGTGCACCATCGCATCCAGCCCCACCTGGGTTGTTTTAAAAGGACCTCGTAGGTTATTTAAAAGGACCCGGTGAACTGCCCACGGTCTGCTCATGCTGTGGCCTCCCCCTCCCCCCCCAGCACATAGAGTTGTGGGTGGATTGCCTGATGCTCTAGGCTGCCGCCTGCAACTCTATGGCGTTGTCTGAGGCACAGCTGCCCAGAAGCGGAGCCTGACAAACAGACGGACCGCAGCTCTGCCTCAGTCCAGTGCCACAAGATTGGGCAGCCTGCTCTGCTGGTGGTGCTCTGGGATGTTCTGGAGCACTGCAAGTGGGGCTGGAGTGGACCTGCTCTGCTCCAACATCTGACGGCCTTCCTTTAGACGAATGGGCCGCCCACGGCTGGCACAGCCAATAGCCCCTGGGCAGCCCATCATCTAACAGCACCCCTTTGTGGCTGCCTGTACAGCTCAAAATGGACTACATAGGTAAAAGTGAAGTAGAGGCTCTGATCTTCAAAGCATTGCACTGACGCAAGCCCCGTTCCACCACCTCTTTGAGGGTCAAAAACAGAGTCTTCTGCAGCTGGTGTCAAACCAGATTTACGTCAGTGCCCTCCAATAAACCACACTCCCTGTTGGGTGATGGAGTTATTTTGGTTGAAGCAGAGCATGTCTTTCTCTTGATGATCTGCCCCAGCTCTGCTTCAGTCAACGAATAAGAATCCTTGGACTCCTGCCCAGTTGTATATTAGAGAATTTTTTTATTTTTTTAAAAAAAGATTAATTAGGGCAGTTTCTGCCTCTGGATAGGATTGCGCAGTTTCCATTGCCTCCAGTGGGAACTGAATACGCGTTTCTAATTTGGGCTGCTGTTTGTTTGGTGATAGTAAGCGAAACCAACGATGATCAACGCTTGTCAATACTGAAAAGAATGAATGGCAAAAAGAATGAAAGGAAGAGGGGAAAGGGGATCCGAAAGGATGAGACATTCAGAAAAATCGTTTTTATTCTCATCTAATAAAGACGTTTTAATGCAGGCATTTAATCTGCACCCTATGTGAAGGTGTTGGCTGGGTGATAAATCATGATAAACTTCAGTTTAGACAGGATGATTTGGGATGGGATTAGAGCACTGGACTGGAACACAGCAGAGCTGAGAGCAGCTTCAGGCTCTTCTGCAGACATGGCATTGAGCATATTAGAATTCGTGAGAAACACAATCTTGTGTACCAGACCGAGCTCGATGGGACCCAAGGTGTCTTGTTGGGCTCTGCCCTGTTTGAGAGCCCTCCCAGCCCAACCCCCGTAGACTCTCCAGGGGCAGGATTCTCCGCCCCCATGGAGAGGGGGCCCACATGAGGAAAAAGGGCTGGGGAATGCCATAACCTGCCCCCTTCTTCATGTTTTCGTTGCCCTCACGGAATACTGTGGCATCAGTGCTGCTTGGGGCAGGGGGTCAAGAAGGGGTGGGTTAAGGCATTTCCCTTTCCTGATGTAGCCCTCCCATAGCACCATGATGTCATGATGCTGGTGTGGGGGTGGAGACCAGGCCCGGGCTCAAGAGACTTGGCGGCTTCAGACCATGCTTGCGCCCAGTTTTGAGCCCATGAAGGACTCTACTATCAGCCCATTTCTCAGAGCACACTCCTGGTGCAAGCCCTGTCAGACTGAATCGTATTTACAGTTCAACAGCACTTTGGGGAGTGGAGCTTTGGTCTCTTTGGCCGCTTTTAAACAAGGTGCTTAGAAGCGCCTCCTGAGCCCCGTGTTCAGAGAATAGCCGCGGGGGGAGTGTTTACATGCTCCCCGCACTGCTGGAAGTGACGTTCTCCCCGTTGTCAGCAGTGGCTGGAAACGCAGAGCTTTGAAGAAGCGCGTTCTGAAAGCCTCACTTTTCAGGCTTTCAGAACACGCCTCTTCAAAGCCCCGCATCTCCAGCCACTGCTGACAACGGGGAGAATGTCACTTCCGGCACCGCGGGGAGCAGGTAAACACTCCCCCCGCGGCTTTCCTCTGAATGCAGGGCTCAGGAGGTGCTTCTAAGTGCCTCGTTTAAAAGCAGCCTTTGTGCATTGTCAGGCTCTGACAAAAGTGTATGTGTATGGAGTGGGGGGGGAGGTTAAAAACAGATGCGCAGCTGGTGGGACCACTCCTTGGGCACTGCCCCATGATGAAAAATCCCAGACGAGGTCGGGGTACCATCCTGATGTGACCGTGACTGGGGAACCATCCTGCCAGCCGCACAGCCTGGATCCAGTCGGGAGCACAACAAACATGCAGGCGGGCAACCCTGCACGCACTGTGCTCTAAGTGCCCTGCCCCCTGCTATGACAGGCAGCCCTGGAGGCCAATGAGGCACAGCCATGGTGGCCCCTGGCCTGGGCTGAGTATACCATGGCCACACAGATGTCCTAGCCCACTTTGGTCTGCTTTGGCCCGGTCGGTCAGGCCTTAGCTTGGGTTGTGACCTCGGAGATTATCAGAAGGTCATAGACCGGGCTAGCTGCCAACACCGCGTGGGGCAATCCTGGGCCAACGTCTGGCGGTGTGTGTTTGCACATGCGGCTGGGTCCCGGACCAAAGCGGGTCTAAATCTCAGAGACAGATGGTGGAGACAAAAATGTCCTGTGGGGAAGTATGACAATAGTGCGCCAGATATTTTGCAGTCTTACTGAAATATGAATGTGTTAAATTTGATGATAGACTCAGCGTGAGGTGGTCACACCTCAGCACATGCTGTCTGTTGCCTGCCTGCCTTGCTTCAATGGCAGATTCATACAGGGAATTAGGACTTTAATTGGTTTAATGATCTCACATACAAGTAGCCAATAAAGCTACAGCCATTGGGTTATTCACTACAATACCTTCTGTCTAGCTTAGGGGTGGACTCGTTCTCATGTCTACGCCCCTTTTGTATTAGGCTCCATGTGAATGTTTTCCTAGCCGAGTGGGGCTGGAGGTGAATCTTGGCCAGGAGCCACACACCCCTGGGCTCCTGCTTGGCTTGGCTACAGGTCTGGTTTCCATCTACCCCCCAGGAAAAGAGGATAAGTCTTTCTATGGCTGGCTGAGAAGTATGTGTTCTGTCATGAGAAGAAAAAAAAAATCTAATTTTTTCCAGCCTCCAAATGGAACAAAATGTCAAGTTTTAAATTAACATGAAAATCCCAGCATTTGGTTTCAGAAATGACTATCTGAAATGAAAAGACTTGTCTCTGCTAACCCAGAAATATACCAAATTTGGAAGGATACAAAATCTGGAGTATTAATTCTGCTCCGTTGTAGATACTGAGAACAACTCCGAAATTGAGCTCAGTGTTTCGGTCCGAACAGCCGCAAAGTCACAGTCTTTCAGATATGGGCGGTGCAGAGGAACCGCTTCAGCTCCCCATACTCTCTTGCAAATCTTGTCCTAAGTGACTTGAAGCCGTTTCGTACTACTAATCATCAACCAAACAGGGTGTTTTCAAATGAGATGCTACCCCACCTGGCCACCCGGGAGCTACAGATCCATCCACACATCTGAAAGGGGAGTAGCAGGAGGCGCGCTCCCGTGAGCCATAGAGCACCCACTCATGGCCATGCACAGAGCCATGCCGGGAAATATGGAGTGCTCCGTGCAGGGCAGGCCATATAGATCCGTGGCAACAGTTGGCCACAGAGCCTATACCTGTATGAATGCTGGCAGCCGGCCACGCCAGCAGACGGATCCGTTGCTCAGATGTGCTGTGGGAGGAGGAAGCAGCCTTTGGAAGTCACAAGAACTGTCCAGGAGCGCTGGGAAGCCCAGGTTCCCCAGCGCTCATGCCCAGGACATGTCACTTGCAGAGGCCAACCTCGGTGCACTTCTCTCTCTCCCATCGTCTGTGGTAAGGGGAGTGTGTGGTGGCTGCCTCTGTGGCTGACTGCAGTAGTCATGGTGGGAGATGCCCGTTGGAATTGCTCCCCACACACTCCATTTGGGTGGGTGCACCGTGGCAGAGCCACTTTGCAACCATGGACCACCCCAACCCCCATCACCTTGCTTGTTTAAAAACACCCACGGTCTTCAATGGGGCTACTCAGGAGCAAGTGGTTTGTGGATAGTAGCTGTAGGCAATGATTAAGCAAAACATGTACAAATGTGCTTAGCTTTAAGCATGTGAATTAAGGATCTGCCGTGATATCATACAAACCACACTATGAAGAGTATTGATTGTTTACTTTTATAGACACAAATAGTGGATGAAAGTGGAAGCCACATAGTTAAAATTAGCCCAGGCACTTCTCTAAATCTTAGCAAAACAGTTTACCAGTTCATCCCAGGGGAGAACTACTACCTAATCCAATTGAAAAGAAAGTGGAATCACACCATGTCATATCTTCCTAATTCTTCCTAGGCTTCTGTAGCAATTACTCCTAGTTGGGAGATGTATAGTGTCCTTAAATAGGAAGCCATAAAATGACTTACTCCAGACTAGTCCAATTGATTTAAAAGGGATTGTCTTGTAGTAAATGGCTTCAGGATTACAGCCTTTGTGGAGGGAACATGAATCCACAAAGCCTAGAAAAGTCAAGCGACTCAATCCAGTGTATATCATGCAAGATTAGTACATACAATATAAATCCTATCAGATTATACTAAGCATATGACTATCTAACCTTTGATATTCAAAAATTCCTCATGGTGATGCTATGATAAGAGAGCATCAATATTCCCTAAAGAAAATGGCTGATTTGTTTCCCAGCATCTGTTTATAACCTGGCTGTACAAATGCTACTCTCTTTCCATGTATCATTCATGACCTGAGTCTGGAAACATCCTGAATGCTTTCAGGAACTGAGTTAGATGATTTTTAAAAATTAAGTCTCCCCAGACAACTGGGATTCCTAAGGTGCTGAAAAATGTACAAGCTAAAATTTGCCAGTATACATACAAAAACAGGGTAATCCAGGTTTTGAGGATTACTCTCTCCTTCATAATCCTGGGGCACGCACAATGGGTATTTTCAGACGTTACGAGATCATAGTCAACCACAGTGAACCACGGTCAATCCTGCGGCGGGGCCAAAGCGCCCTGAACATCTGTTCGGTGGCTGCCAGATGTTCACCACAGTCAATACTCACATGGGGTCAAAATCAATCACGCTTCCGGAGCTCCAGCCCGGACCATCTCCAAAAGCGTGGTCAAAGCGATTCCCAAACAAAAAAAAGCAACGTCTGAACGGCAACCACTGGCCAGAATCAAAGAAAATTATTCCCAGCCGAGGACAAAGCACCCAGCGGCGCTGCCAGGCAACCAGCAACAACACAGGCCGCGGAGGGAGATTTAAACGGCACACAGCAGCAGGGGGACATGGCGGGATGGAGTGAGGTGGAAGGGAGAGGAGAGTGGTGGGGGAAAGTGCAGAGGAGGAGGAGGAGGAGGAGGAGAAGGAGACGGTGGAAGCGCAGACAGAGGAGGAGGTGGTCGTGCTCCACATGGTGGAGGTGGAGGAACAGGAGCAGCAGCAGCAGCAGCTGGGACAGGCCACCCCGGTGCTCCCAGGGGAGGAGGCACCCTGGAAACGGGTAAGGGGATTGAGGGGGAGGGGGCCCGTGATGTGGTGTACAAATAAATGTAGGGACAACAGTAGCACTTCCTTTGGTCTGCTCATGGGCCTGGGGAGGGAGGGGACGGACAGGCGCCCATAGAGGGGCTCACCCACGGAGCCCTCAGGGGCCCCACGGTGGTGGGTTCAGTGTTGAGAGCCCTCATGCCCCGGCCTCCCGGCTGATATGCCTGGCTAGGGTGGCATGGATGTGCTTGGCGTACCGGTACTCCCTTGGGTTGTCTGCGTTCACATACAGAGGCACCGGGCCAGGAGGGAGACATGAGATGGGGTATTTGAGGGCTGCCCCATCGGTCTCGCACACGTTGTGCAGCACACAGCAGGCACCTATCACCAGGGCCGAGGTCTCCATCATGTAGTCCAGCCATCCCACGAGGCTCTTCCAGCGCTGCTTGAGGGCCCCAAATGCCCGCTCGACCACGGTCCGGCTTGCACACAGGCGGGAATAGTAGAGTGCCTCCACCGGGATATGTGCGACCGGGAACACCTTCATCAGCCAGCCCCGGTATAGGCTGGGACACGTGTTACCCAGCCCCTGGGTCGGGACCCGGCGATCGGGTGGGGGCACCCGTGTCGGCCCAGGGTGCCCCCCTCCCAGATGTCTGGGCCGCCTCCTACAGGGCGGTCGGCCCAGGACGGTGGGGTGGGATGCAGAGCGCACCTACTGTCCCAGCGTGGGGCCTTGTGCATGGACAGGCGTGCGCCCGGACGTGCAGGCGGCAGCTGCAGTCCTTCTGTCATTGCCTCCCACCTTTCTCTGTTGGCAACATTGTGTCAGGCTCCGAGGTACGGAGCCGTGGGGGAAACCAAGGAGGGACAAGGAAGGCCAGAANAGGACCAATCCAGGTGGCTGTACTCCCGAGAAAGGCACAAAATGAAATGCTAGTGGGGAATGATATAAACAAATGGATGCTGGGATGGAGACCGGGAAAAACCCACTCCCAGGAACACGGGAAGCCAGAAAGCAACCCGGGAAGGGAGGGTGAGGGACAACAAGAATCAGAGAACCCTGAACAAGTTGCACCTCTACCCCTAAAACATGGGGAGACACAGAAAAACCCTAGTGGAGGGAAAGGGTTACAGAAAGGCTTTACAGGTCCTGAACCCCACCTGGAAAACTCCACTCAGGGGCAGGAAAACCCCAAACAGGAGTCCCCAAACCAGCCAGGAGGCAGGGGAGGACAAGACTCGGGGAGTGAACTGCAAATCTCTGTCTCACACGGGGAACTGCAGGAAGTGAAGCAAATGGGTCAAACTGATTCTGAAGCCCAGGACTTGGCAAGCCACCTTACACAGGAGGGACCCAATCCTGCAGAATCAAACAGTGTAACCACCACAGGGGGAGAGTTAGAGGCTGCAAATGCCCCTACTCAAACTGGGGGGTTGCAGAATGACCCGGAGGTTTGCTGTCCTACCTTAAGAGAAGGTGGGAAGCGGCTACCTAAATCCAAGCGGAGACGGGCAAGCCAGGAGGTGGAGGATTCTACCTCAGGAGGAGGCGGGAGGGTACAGGAAACTTTTCCCGGGATGGAGGGGGGAACGAGGGATATCCCTTCCCCAGGGATAGGAATACACCACCCTGTAATCCTACAGAGCCAGAGGCAACAGTCTAAGAATGAACTGTGCACCTCTGTCTTACCTAAGCAGGAGCAGAGAAATGCTGCTAAAGTAGAAACTGGAGGCCAGGAAATGGTTAACAGTGTCCAGAGTCACACCTCTACACTTGGTAAACTAAGTCCTCCGGAGTTGGGTGTGGGAATGTCTGAAGGGATACTTGCAGGTTCTCACACCCTGGTCACAAAGTCAGACTTCCCAAAAGGAGAAAGACATGGTTATACAGACCCAGGGGATCCTGGGGGTACAGACAGAGGTTGGGGGCAGGGCACAGAAAAGACTGCTCACAATAGCCCCTCCACAGAAACAGTCTCTGCTTGGACTATTGACTGGAATGCAAAGCCATCAAGGCACAGCATCACAGCCAAATGGGAACACTGGAAATTGCAACATTAATCCTGGTGAAAAGTGTTTGGAAATGCAGTTATACAGACAACAAAGGTGGGGTGCTCAGTAGTGTAAAAATTACTCCACACTTCCTCTGTTGTATCCTAATAATACTTCTGATGGGAACAGACATACAGCCAGTAAGAAACAGGCTGCCAGATAGTCTGGAAAGATGGCCAAACTTTGTGACTGGGGAACAAAGGTTGTTAACAGGACATTCCAACCCATTTGTGTCAGTCTTAGGCAAACACTTACTGAGGTACCTTGCAGGGTACCATTCACAGTATTACTCCACTACAACATGGTGGAAAACACGGGAACAGGATAGCCCCACACAGCTGACAGAAGGTTTGAAAAACCAAAGGTCTAACTTTAATGCAACCACATGGAAAGGTACGGAGGGTGCAGACCCCTACACACACCGGAAGGACACACCAGACGCCAGCCTCAGCATGTTACGAGACTCTGATGTGCCTCTTCACGATGCAAACTTACGGGGGGGCTGTCACGGAGAAACATGGGGTCACACATGTGTAACATGGGACTACATGTTTGGTAAATGTGTGGTGCCAAGGGTTTCACATGTATGTAATGTTACTATACATGTACACTATGTAATGTCAAAGGTT
>QEPC01002847.1:446585-535720 GCA_003113815.1 Sphenodon punctatus | reverse complement strand
AGTCTGTAAACGGGAAGGATCGGGCCCTTGTGTGACAAAGGAGTTTCATTGTGGCACACTTGAATTAGCCAGAGAGAGAACTGATTCAAGAGAACTGTGCACAAGGGAAACTGAGTCACTCAAACCCGGTAAAGTGGGGGTGCTGACCCCCAAACCCGTGACAGGGCCCCCCCATCTGCCTCTGCACCTGGTGTTCCTCTCCATGGCTGCCTTCTCCGGTGTCCGAGTCCGGCTCTCTGCACAGCCCCCTGACTCCCCTGGGTGCAGCTGACCATCCTCATCCGCCTGCGCTCCCTCCTGCGCTCCTGCCCCCCCATGGGTGCCTGTGTGACCTCGGGGTTCTGGGGCCCCCGGACTGCACCTACGGCCTCTGGCCTTCCTCCCGGGGGTGGGTGGGTTGTGACTTTGCACCTGCTGCATGGCCCCGGCTCTCCTGGCTCCCCTCCATGGCACCCTCGCCTGTGCTTGGGGTGTATGTGTGCCTCCTGGACCATTCCTGGGCTGCTCCCTGTTCCGTGTGGCTTCATCATGTGCCTGTGCCCCGACCTTCCGGGGCCCCCCATTCCATAACTGTCTGTGTTGCTGTGGGGGTGCCCGTGTGGACTGTGATGTTGTGGGGGTTCTGGCTGCCGTTGCCTGTGTCCAGCCCTGCCCCCGGGCTGTTCCATCCCCTTTTCTCTGTCCTGCACCCTCCTCAGCCAGCCATGTTTGTGTCCCGCCCCTCCCCGGTGCCTTGTGAGTGTTTTGACCACGGCCAGGAATCGGCGTCACGTCTGTTGCACTGCCCTGGTCCGTGGTCTGGCGGCCCGATTCCCTGCCGTGGTCCCGGTCCCTTCACGTCTGTTCAGGGCTTTCCTTGACCACAGGGGGTGGTTGTTCGGTTCGCCACCACTGGGAATCCACTGTGGTGAATCGTTTCCGCATAACGTCTGAAATCACCCAATAACTGGTGAGGAGTAAATAGTTTACAAATCATCATGAACACAGCCACATTAAATTTGGAAGCTGAAGTACAGCCTTTCTGGGTGCCATAGAGAGTCTGAAAAGCTGAGTCAGATCCCTGGAAAGTTGTTGTTTTTGTTGTTCTTATTTATTATTTAGGTATGTACCTGACACTGTACAAGTGAGTGATTGATTATTCGCTGTTAACCTGACCCAGAGTCTTCAAAATACATTCCCGGTTCCTACTATTAACGAGAAGGCTGGTTAGGTTGAAAATACACTTTTGTGGGTTAAGCACATGAGCAAGGTGAAGCTGTGTGCCTGAGGGAGATAAGTGAATGTGACCATACAAGAAATTAAGGGAATTTACTGCCAAATTTGAAGATGACTAAGGGAATCTAGATCAGACTAGACTCTATAAGAAGTCTCAATTGTCATAGTCTACATTTTCAATTTCCAATAACTTGCATTTTTACCTCAAATTAGATTCCCTAGACTTACGTTGTAATCCTCAGATCACATCCTCTGGAGAAGACCCACTCAGAGCAAGTGATTTGAGGACAGTGGCATTTAAACAAATTAATGAATAGCGAGTGACTAATTTAGGCTGTGTTACTCAAGGCACGGAGCTAGTGCAAACTCCCATCACTGCAATAGGTGCTGAACTGGGACAGCACTTTAAGGAGTGGGACCATGAAAGACCACCTGTGCTTCCATGCCCCACTGCAGCCCCTGTGATCTGCCAGGAGCCCCTCCCTGTGGGCACTGTCTATTAGTTTTGTTCGTACGACAAGGGCTCACAAGGAGGCGTTCTCAGTTGCTGTCCTGATGCTTTGGAATTCCCTTCCCCTGGAGGCTCATTTGAACCAGATCCTGGGTGTTTTCCGGAGGTGGTGCAAGACTTTTTTATTTGAAAAGGCATTTAGTGGGTGGGGATAGGGTATTGGGATGATTTGGGGGGCTGGGAAGGGGGTGGGTTTGTGGAGGGTTGTGGTAGGTTTTTAAAAAAGTTTTTCTTTGTTAAAGTTTTTTTTTGCATTTTGCATGATTTGTAAGCTTCCCTGAGCCTCTGAGAAGGGCAGCATGTAAGTTTAAACAAATACATAGATAGATAAATAAATAAATAAATAAATAAGTGAGGCTTATTCACATGGATTATTTTACACGGGGGTAAATTTGCTAGGTACTCTAGCATAAATGATCAATTTTGAATCCAATTCAAAATAAGGGATGAAACTAGAGGGCTGCAGGAAATGTACATATGTTCTGAGCTGAAGCAGACTAAGCTGGAGTAAACATCAGCTTCCGGCAGCGGCCAGGAGTGCTTTCCACCAACTCCATCTGGGGAGGAGGCTGCAACCTTTTCTATCTGATTCGGACTTGGCCACTGTCATCCACAGATGTGAGCCCTGTATAAACTGCATTGTGCTCTAGATGGGGCTGCCCTCGAAGACCGTTTGGAAACTGCAGCTAGTGCAGAATACAGCAGCCTGCCTTCTGACAGGGTGTGTCACCAGAAGGACATTACACCAGCGCACCAAAATCTGCAGTGGCTGTCAATATGGTTCTGCATATCTAAAAGACCGCCTTCCTCCCTATCTTCCGTCATGCTCCCTTAGGTTAGCCCCAGATGCCCTTTTGCAAGTTCCACCACTGCACCAGATCCAAACAATAGGGGCACGCAAAGAGATGTTCTCAGTGGCTGCCTCACAGCTTTGGAACTGGAGGTTCAGCAAAGCCCAAGTCTGAGCATCTTCTGAAGCTCATATATGACCTGTTTATTTGGCTGGGCTTTTGGCAGGAGGGGACAGGAGTGAAGCTTTAATTGGAATTTTATGATTTAGTTTTACTGATTTTTACATATTATTTTTACTTGTAAGACACCCTGAACCTGCAGGAATGGGTGGGATATAAATTAAAATGAATAAATGACCACTGGCAAAATATCTCCAGGTAATTCCCTAACCCAATTTTTCTGGCTTCATTTCCCACTATGGGTATTTACATTGGCCCGGTATGTTTGCTTCGGACCTGCCAGATGTGGGCCCTGTATAAACCCTGCCCGGAGTGGTGGCTGGGCTGGAAATGTGGGCCTGGATCAAAGCGGACCCACAGTCTGCACCCAGCTGCCGGCCAGCGTGGATGAACCGGGTGGGAACGTTTGTTCCATGCCACCCCTCTCTTGTCCAGCTTGGGTATTTTGTATTGTAAGCTCCTCAGGGCAGGGACCTGTCTTTCATCATGACTGTTCAGCACTAGGCATCTTGCTGACACTAGAGAAATAAATAGTAATAACTGGCCTCTTGGTAACAAGGGATTAGACATGTATAAGTGAATGGAAGGAGATTTAAAACCCTCCTATGTTACAGTGGTTCTCTGTGACCCCCCAAGGCTGCTAAAAAAATCATAAAGCTGTTTTGGCAAGCCTGAACCACTCCTCCCCCCATGTATTCCTCAGGAAGTGTGAGGTCAACTGTCTTGTGTTGTTTCATGTTCCTCCCCCCTACCCATTTTTTAAAAATGGAGGTTTTTATCATTTCATCATCAGGGGTCCTTTCGACCCCAATGTAAGTCAATGGGGAAATGAAAGCACTATAGGCCCTTTGCACTTAGGGTCATTTTGACCCCTTGCACATATATTCTTAAAATACATGTATCTTTTAAAGAAATGAAACTTAGCCCAGCACCTGCTCTCCTAATTGAAGCCTTCAATGAGGGCGAAGGAAAAAATGTAGCCCTTAGTTTGAGTTCACAAAGGTCATTGGTGGTGTGTTTAGGAAAATATCACCATAAACGGCTTTGGGGGGTTACACTGACCCCCGGTGAAAGGTCAACTTGCCAACTTCTATTATTCCTTAATTTACACA
This sequence comes from Sphenodon punctatus, assembly GCA_003113815.1. Taxonomy (NCBI): domain Eukaryota; kingdom Metazoa; phylum Chordata; class Lepidosauria; order Sphenodontia; family Sphenodontidae; genus Sphenodon; species Sphenodon punctatus. The sequence continues at coordinate 531,911 of QEPC01002847.1, read as the reverse complement.
GCAGTTAAGACCTATTTAGAGTAAACTCTTGACATTGTTTTTTTTTATCACAGTCACTAGCAGCTTTGTGTTGGAAAAATACCTATTCATTCTGCATGGGGGTGTTGATGACCCCTGCATTTACTGTGAGCTTTGGAGCTCACTTGAAAACAATGAAGCCCTGTATTTTTCATTAATGTCCTCTAGAATTGGCATATCTGGCCATCCTACTGTGAACTCAAGACTTTTGAGCTGGCTCCTCCTTTTCTGGATTGGAGGGGCGTCAACATTACCCCTGGTACCGTTTTTGTTAGTAGTGCTGCTTTACATGAGGGGTCACGGTGACCCCCAATGCCATGGGGGGTTGTTTTCTATTTCTGTTTTTCACTTGTTATACTAATAAACCGTCAATTTTTTTTCTTAATCTGGAGTCCATTTCAAATCAATCACATTCATTATTTTTCAACTATTAATTAATGGGGATCCTTTTGACCCATGATACAGTTATTAGTCAGTCAGTTTCTCAGGCGCAGGAGGGTAAGCTCGAGCATACAGGTCTGCAACAAACTTTAATTCTGGAACAATTAATGGATGAACAGAGTGTAAAAGAGACAGAAGAAAAATGGAGAGCAAAGAGGGAAGATGTTAACCTGTTATCTGTCCATGCTAGTGCTGAAGTGGGTTTACTATATTGCCAAATGACATAACTGAAATACTAAACCTACCGAAATACCAAAATAACCAAACTAAGGAAACCAAACTGGAATAACCCAAATGGATACTTGGCAGAGTCCAAATGGCCACCATTTCCAGTACAGGTAGTGCAGATGTGATGGGTTTACCTGTGTTTTTTTGGGTACCTGTTTCAAGCAAGTCTATTCGACACCAGGTATAGTGAATATTGGAGATGGCTTGTGCACATTCATTCAAATTCTGAATGGCAAATTGATTCAACCCTTTGCAATCATTCATGCAGTGGGTATATGTGGGGACAGCTACATTTGTACTGCACTCCTGTGAAAAGAAGGACATTTGTTGTCTTGTTGGGGACATTTGTACCCCTGATGCAGATCCAGTAAACAATGACAATTTATTTCAAAACTAGTAATTTTATTTTTAAAAGTAACAGAAAAGGGTTCACATGTATTTGCAAACTGGCAGCAATTTTGAAAAATGCACCCCCGGAATATTGTCATTTGTAATTCAGAAGAGACCATATTAGATCATTGGGAGGAATCTCAGTCATGATGACCTAAAGGCATATGGAGTACAAATATACCCCACAAGACACACACAACAGTGGAATGAGAGTGTGAAAGACTGTCTCTCTGCAGGGGGATGGGTTTGTGGGTGTGGCTTCTGTTGTAACATATGCAAATTAATTGGCGTGGAGAAGATTGTATTGCTGTGTGTGTGTGTGTGTGTGTGCGTGCACACGCACGTGTGTACTGTGACACGTACTGGCTTCTGTTGTCACATAAAATGAAAATTGGGGTCCATTTATCCTCATAGTAACAGTACTCAGGGTACAAACCCCATATGGCAATTTCTATTGCGTTTGGGGTATAAACATACCCCAGAGTCTCTTTTTGTTCACAGGAAAGAAACGGTTAATGGTATCTCATTGTCCTTCGGGTATGTTGTGCCCCTGAGAGCAGGTGACAATGTCCTAAAGGAGCAAGCCGGAGAGCCACTAACTTGTGAGTTATTGCAGTAGATAGGCTTCTGGGGTACTAAACTACCCCAAGGGTCTGCATACGGGGTTTATGTTTACTTGTGAAGAAATATTCTTGACTTATTGATTGCTATTCCACCTCAGCCTCCTGTTTAAAAAGTTCCAGTTTTCAATTCAGAGGGCAGAGCATTCCATCTGCCTTAAATGAGCCATTGCGTACTGGGAATTGCTCACTTTATCTAACCATCCATTAGGCTGATATTTATTTGCATAAATTATCAAAAAAGTGGTAAATAATGGAAATGCATTTGCAAAGCTCCGAAAGTGTTTGTGAATAATTCACAAAGAAGAAAAGGGGCTGAGCTTGTCAAATAACAATTTATTTGCAACAAATAGCTCCTGCAGCGACTATTGGAATGCTGTCTGTCACTGTAGCAAATCAGTTTAAATTGATGTCTCTGAACACTGCCTGCCTTTCAGAGCCTGCAATGTCAGAGGACTTTCCAGTAGTCTGCATTGTATTTCACTAGGGAACTCAGCTTGCTGAGTAGGAAGAAGAAAGTACTAGTGCATTGACAAACAGGGGTGACTCATTTTTGCATCACTGCCTGAACGCTTTTGCTACAGTGACAGCAAAACAGAAGCAAAACAGAACTCTCAGTTAGTTCAGAAGACATTCACAACTTAGGCCCTTTTTACACAGATGCTGTAACACCCATAAAATGGGTGTTACATTTTAGTATACATGTTGCAGGGCACCACTGCAGCCAATCACCATGGGCCCTGTGCACACATGATGCTTCCACCCAGTTCCTCTGGGTGGAGATGGGTCTTGGCCGGTCGGTGGGGAGCATTTCCCTGGGTGGAGATGGGTGGGGCGTCTGCGTAAAGGCCACTTTCTGTGGGTGTTGGTGAGTGTTTGCTCCTGGCCAACACCCATCTCCACCCACACCCACCCACGGAGCAAGGGAGCTCATCAGCCATGGGGTCAGAGGGTAGGCGGGATCCCCTATAACAACCGGTGCCATGGGAACATCTTTGATCATTCTGTACATATTTGGCACTATCACCCCATCGTGGCTTTGTCCCGAATGGCCTGTGTACACATCAGTCAACAGACAACGGTGGTCTACAACTGCTTGCAGGTTCACTGAGAAAGCTTGCTTTCTGTTGTGGTAGTCAGTCAAAGCGTTGGGAGGGTGGAAGATTGGGATGTGTGTGCTGTCAATAGCACCAACGCAATGAGGGAAGCCCATAGCCTCAAAGCCCTGGATCACCACCTCCTCCGGATCCTGTAGCTGGATGACCCGCTGCAAGAGTAGCTCGACAATGAGGTTGCAAACATCATGGACTGCCCTGTTAGCTGAAGCTGCCCCCACACCAAATTGCTCACTGATGCTCCGTCAGGAATCTGCCATCACCATCCGCATCACAGGGGGTAATGGGAACTGCATGTTGGTAACGTTCTGGCACGGAACGCCACTGGGGGAGGGCGGGGGAAGGGACAAGGATCTCTCCAAGCTGGGTCAGCAGGGAGCAGGTCACCCAGAAGTGATAGGTCCATTCCTCATCAGTCCAGGTTGTCAGTATGTTCTCCCACCAGTCAGTGCTCCGTGACCTCATCCAACCCAGCCATCGCATGGGAAGGGTCACCCGGGGCCGACAGCCATAAACGTTGAGGGGAAATCTTGGGAGGATGAGGCGGATGTGCTGTGATGCTGCTATCCCTTGGTGCCTGGCCTTGAACCTCCACACCCATTGCAACATTGGCTGCCCTCCTGCAGTGTGGCCCATGGGTATACCAGTGGGGGGCAGGGCGCAGGAGGTTGGCCCATTGCTCATACTCCTGTGCCAGGAGATCGAAGCACGCAGCCATTATGGCAATTAGGGCAGCTTGCCCTTGCGGGATGCCTACGTCGGGCATCATGCTCCCACCACCGTGTCCACTCCCTGTGAACCCAGTACCACACCCAGCGACCAGCCACCGGCCCCCAACCTGCCAGCACAGCCTGTGCACAGGTAATCTGCACCAGCTAGCCACCCTGTGATGGAACCCCTTGCACACACTCTCTTACCCGCTGGCAGAGACACACCCTCTTACCTTGCACTCAACACCACTCCCCCTCACACCCCAAAATCCCTCACCCTCATGTGCCACTATCACCCTCTGCGCACGTTCCAGGCCAGGCACTCCAATCACTCGGCAATGCTCTGTGCTACCACACCACACTAGCCACACATACACCCCAAACCCACCCCCCACCCACAATCACACTGCTCAGTCAACTGCTCCATCACGTCCCCCCCCCCCCTGGTTTGCACCCTCTACTCCCTCTATCACTCTTGGGCTCTCTCCACTCCACAACCACCACCACCAAAATGCCATGCCCTTGCAGTCAAACCGGCTCCCATTTGTATAGGGATGCTTTGTCACAAGGCCTCAGTATTTGGTGCAGTGAACTGGGTGTGGCATGCACACCTGTCCAGGGTCTCACTGATGCTGCCCCGTGCACTGCCCGGAACCCGTATGCTATGCCAACGCTGCTGCTTTTGGTAGCCATGAAGTACTGTCCCATGAAATCACCTTGATTGTGCAATCCTACCCTTCTTCCTCCCTCGGTGGCTGAGCTCCACCACCAATTGGTGGGCAAGGGTTATACAGCTGGGCCCCCCCATTCTCCTGAACACCTTTTGTCAGGTCAGCTGCTGTCCCGCTCTGATGTGATGTTATATGGCAGACCCTTGCTGGTTTCCCATCCCCTCCTCCCCTTGGCCCTGGCCTGGCTCCCTCCTTTTTATCTAACAGGAATGTGTCCTCCCTGTGTGTGGGTTCACAGTTCCCAGACCCACCAAGCCAGGCCACTCTCAGCTGGTTCCCTCCTCCCCCACCCACTCAGAGTCTGGCAGTGATGGGGCAGGGCTGTGGTCCATGGCTTCATTTGACCTTGGCCATGTTGTAATGTTAATGAGCTGGGAGTGGTTTCCCCTCCGCTCGGTGTACGGGCTGTCCGTGTAAACATTCTGGGTGTTTACTCGGTGTTGCCCTGGGTGTGTGTGTGCCCGACGGCTGTGTGCCGGACCCACCACTTCCTTCCTACAACCCCCAGCGGAGGTGTCCATGTAACTTTCTCCCTGCTTGGAGCCGCTGGGTCTGCAGTGGGTGTACTCACCCACTGATCTCCACCCACCTCCACCCACAGGGCCTGCGNCGGTGTCCATGTAACTTTCTCCCTGCTTGGAGCCGCTGGGTCTGCAGTGGGTGTACTCACCCACCGATCTCCACCCACCTCCACCCACAGGGCCTGCGGCAACGTCAGTGTAAAAAAGGCCAAAGCCACTCAGTGAGCTCATGGCTATACAGGCCCCAGGGCACCTTAAGGTAGGTCATCTTCCACTGCTTGAAGAACTCTGAAAAGAGTGAGTGCAAGCTCCTGATCATCAACAGAGGATGGCCCGATAAGAGGTATCCACTGCATTCTCTCCCTCGTACTTGGCAACCACAATCTAACCAACCATTGATTAAAGAAGGTCTGTCATTCCAGCTGGCCTACATACAAACTATCTTCAAATGATGATAATGGTCCCTTCTTTTCTTCTTCTTCTTCCTCTTCTTCTTCTTTTTTTTCCAGTTTTCATTATATGGGTGTTTTTGAATGTGATGGAGCCAAAGCGCCACCATGGATTTACCCCCTTTAGAGTGTGGTTGCCTCCATGACTGGGATCCCAAACTAACGTGATGGAGGCCTGGTTGCTAAGGGGGATGGGGAGGTGGGAGGAAATGCATCTGCCTGCACCCAACGGCCTGCCTCCTCCCTGATGGGTGGCCCTGACAGCCAATGATGGCTGCCATGGCCCCTGGCCACTCCAGATCTGGGTGAGGCTACTGAGTTTTTCTTTTTTTTAAAAATAATCCTTTAAAAAATTATAATTAAAATGATAACTTAGTCACACTATGAGTATGGATATTTAACAGCATCTTCAGTTAACCTGAAATTGTGAGTTATCTTCATCAGGGTTGTTAACTTGATACTCTAGCAAATCAACAATATCTCATCTATACAATAACATGTAGGAGGCCAAATTAGTTAGGTGTGAAGGAGAAGAGATACAGAGATGCTCCGAGTCAGGCAGCGGGATCCTGACTGTGGTGATGGCTAGTCCCCGAGTCACAGCCTGGACTAACTGCCACCACGGTCAGGATCCATCCCGTGCTAACATCTGGCTGGGTGCAAACGCACATGACAGTGGTCCGCGTAGTAAAGCAGACTAAAGCTGGCCACCATCACATCTGACAACACCCTGTGACCCATTTCAAATAGCTGTGACTTGGGATCCTAAAGTTCGTACGGAATGAGAGTTGAGGCCAAAAATCCACCCTCAAGTTGAGGGTGGATTTTTAATTTTTAAAATTTTTTTTGGCAAGACACTGCATCACCAATTAGCAGATCCAGGACTATCTGGCCTTAGCAGAGAACAGGGTGGGTTTAAATTAACATCAGATTCCTACAAGTTAAATTATACTGATCTATTTATTTGTTTTTTAATTCTTAAAAAAATTATAATTGAAATTATAACTTAGTCAAACTGGTAAGTATATTTAACAGCATCGTCAATTGACCTGCAATTGTGAATTATCTTCACTAGGGTTGTTAACTCAAATCAAATACTTTATTGCGTGACCGAAGGTCATTGCAGCTACAAACCAACACAGATACAAGCACAATTTCACATTGGAGACTAACATTATTATTATTATTATCATTATTGATGAGCCCATAGAGGTCAAAACATCCTATTTAATGCTGTAAACCATAATCAAACATTGCCATTTTGCACTGGCAATGGTACGTAACCTACAAAGAGGTTTCTAAGATAGGCTGCCTGCAGCAAAAATACGGCAGCATTCTTTATCACAATGGGGTCTGAACTGTTAAAAAATAAAACTAGAAGAGCATAACCGGTTCTATCCGGGTACTTCTCTAAAAGGGCACCCAAACACTCCTGACATGGTTCATCGTATAAATGGCATCGAAAAATTATATGCCCAACAGACTCAACCTCCAATTTATCAAATGGACATAAACGCTCGGCATAGGGAATCCCTAGAATCCGTCCCTCCAAAACGCTGGAGGGAAAAGCGTTAACAGAACAATTGTTTTGCCCTTCCAGAGATAGGAGCAGTCAGATAGCCAGCAACCTGCTCCATCTCCGGGATGAGCATCAAATAGTCTTGCATATGAGGGGACACCCTAATCCCACCAACCTCCAGCTGGCGTCCTATTTCCCCAGAACGGGAAAGCACCTCCTTTTTGAGGGAGGCATGGGGTTTGTGTTGTAGGTATTCAGGGGAGATGCCCATCTCTTTTAGCTGTGCCTCAATCTTTGAGGACCACTGGTCCAAAAAAGGGTCCTCAAAGGCACCCCTTATTAGGGGTGAGCTCTGCTTGAAACACATCTTCAACCAGAATTTCAGGGCAACCTCCTGAGTGACCTGGGACCATGCTTTTTGGCCCAACTCTGCTCGTATGGCGGCTAAGGGGGTGCCTCGCGGGATCCCTAGGTGCATCTGCAAAAACTTAGACTGTGTCCTATCCACTAAATTAGAGAGAAAAGGGGTCCATAACTCGGCCCCATATAGAAGTTGAGCCCTGGCCTTGCTGTTATAGACCTGGAGGGTTGAAAGAACCGCTGTCCTGCCTTGCTTAGCAAAGAGTCAGCTTATAGACTGTGCAGGGGCACACACCTCTCTGAGAGTTCTGTTGATGTGCTCCTGCCAGGAGCCAGACCTATGGAACAAAATGCCCAAATATCGAAACACCTGGACCTGCTGTATCGAAAAACCCTCTACAGACCAGACCTTGGTTTTCAATTTGGAGGAAAAGACCAATATTTTGGACTTGTCATAATTGATACTGAGATGGTTCAGCTTACAAAAGGTTACAAAAGCTTGAAGCTGACGCTGGAGTCCCACCCGGGTCTGAGATAGTAATGCTACATCATCGGCATAGCTTAGGCAGCCGACGGTACACATAACTAGTTTTGGTGGGGAAAAAACGAGTATCAGCCATGGCCGGGATAACACCATTGATAAAATAATTGAAGAAGGCAGGAGCCAGGACACATCCCTGCCTAATCCCCAGTGAAGTGGAAACTGGGGGTGGGAGGTGGGGGTGGGGTGGTAATATGACCATATCGATCCAATTTAATCACTAATGATGTGTGGGCATACAACGAATAGATCAGGGGCAGTAAATGCTTGTCGATGGAGGAGGCCTGAAGCTTTCTCCACAGGGCAGCCCAGTCCACCGAATCAAAGGCTGCCCTGAGGTCGAGAAAGGCCACATAAAAAGCCCCATTACGCGCTTTGTACTTGGCAGCAAGATATTGGAGGACAAAGCAATGTTTAATGGAGGAACATCCCTGCTGGAATCCCGCCTGTTCAGGAGAGATGACCATGGCCTGCCCCATCCAATCTACCAATTTCCCTAGAAGATATTTAGCGTAGACCTTTGATACTACTGACAAAAGGCTAATGGGCCTATAGTTAGCCGGGTCAGTTTTAGGCCCCTTTTTATATATGGGGACTACTATGGCCTTGTCCCAGACCTCAGGAATTAAACCAACATTATTAATAGCGTTGAACAGAGCAGCCAGGACTGGCAACCACCAGTCCTTATGGGCCTTGAGATACTCAGTCCGTATAAAGTCCAGGCCAGGGACTCGGGCGTTCCAAAAGGATTCCACCACTGCCTCAATTTCCTCTTCCTGGACTGGAGGTGATGCCGGGGCCTCTTTCAGCCCCAGGGACAGACTGTCCCATTGCTGGTCCTTGGCTCCTCCCGGGGAATTGTAAAGCTTCTCAAAATGAGCCATCCATATGGACGAAGAGAGCAACGAGGCAGTCGTTTTCAACTTCCCCCTGGTGGAGGCATTGACCAGCTGCCAAAACCTCTTAGCATCCCCTGCAGAGGCAGCCTGCAGAAGAGCTTTCCATTGGGCACCCCAAAAATCCCTCTTTTTGCTATTAATCAAGATTCTGTATTTCGTCCTAAGAACTATGTATTGGGGGGTGGGGGTGGGTGGGAAATGAAGTCGCCCTGCTCTTCCTGAATTCAAAGTACCTGGTTTTGAGTTCGATCCTAGCCAGCCTACACTCTTTATCAAACCAGGGCTGATTTATTTTTAAGGCTGTGGAACCGGGGGCCCATCTCAACCCCTGAATGTAAGCCCTAAGGTTCGAAGATAAATGCTCATACAATTCTAGAACCTCGACAGGACTATTAGAAATTAGCAACTTCTCACGAAGAGAAGAAACAGTAGACCAGGAGGCAAAATCCCTTAATGCATGTGAGAGCCCCTCATCCCATAGTGGAGTCCATACAGTATCAAAATACTCCATGTTGGGGTCCATCATGATCTCTGGGATATGTGAGATGTTCGAGGCTAGAATTGAGATAGAGAAGGAGAATTCGAGGGGGAGATGGTCCCCAACCAAGGGGGACCCAAGGCAAAATCTATGATATAGGGAAGAACACCAGCCAAGACCAAAAAGAAATCCACCACACTGGGGCCCTGATGTCCGATAAAAGTAAACTCACCCTCTGGATCATTAAAGCCTGAGCCATTTAAGGCATAAAGTTCCTGGGCCACCAGTAGCTGGGCTAATCTGATCCCTGAGGAATTAATACCGGGGTCTTTAGATCTCCTAGGACCCAAAAGGTTGACTGGAACATGTGCCCGCCCATCACAATGAGGGGCCATAGCCTGGTCATCTGATCCCATGCGGGCCCTAAAGTCACCTGCTAAAATAATTAGACCATTAGGGTATTTGGAGGACAACTCCAATAATTGATACAACCGGTCCCACATGGAAGTCCGGAAGGAGCCGGCATTGCAAGGTGGAATGTAAAGTGCCAAGATTATAAGTGTTACAGAGGTGAGCCTGGCAACAAACCCCAGAAGCAGCTGGGGGAGCATTATGGTCTCAATAACCTGGAAACGTATATTATGGGACAGAAAAATACCCAGACCCCCACAAGGCCTCCCCTTGGACATCCAATGTGCCACTGGGAGGGAATGGGCAACATAGCCCTCCAGTTCCAAGGGGTCCTTGGACCAGGATTCCTGGATTAAAATAACTGAGACACCTTTTGTATAATGTAAAAAATTGGGGTCATTACAGTGCCTACCCCAGCCTGCAACATTCCATGAGCATATTGTAAGAGACTTAGAGGAGAATGGGTGGGATAGTCACTGAGGTGACATTTGGTCCTGTCTGCCACCTCCCCTGCTGCCTGTGAGACTAGGGTCAGTTCTCACCTTTGAAAGGTCTAGTAGGGGGTCTTGCTGAGCATCACCCACCGATTGCTGCAGCCGCCCACCAGTAGGGAGGCCGTCAGGACGGGTGAGTGGCGCTGTGCCACCAGGACCACCCGGTAACACATAGCCCACAACCACTCGGCACAGCACCTGGGTACAGGGCCCAAGGGACGGCCGGTGGCGTGTGGACATGAGCTGACCGCAGGTCCCTTATAGCGAGCCACAACCTGCAGCACAGCACCAGGAGCGAGCCTCTGAGCACCGTGCCTGTCACCGCCTGGTGCTCCTGGGGCACCTACCAGCTCAGGTTCTCACAGGCACCCGCCATGGATGCGAACCAGCGGGGTGCCTGTTGGCTGCTTCAGGAAGTCATAGCTGAGTGGTACCGCCAGCACACCAAGCTCCAGTGGGTCACCATGGAACTGCTCAACATGTACGCTGGGGTGCGGGAATGCCTGGCCCAGTTGGCTGCAACCAGCCTGCTCGCCCACCACAGGTGCTGCCGCATCCAGGCCATGCGCATGGCGAGCAGGCTCTCCGGGAGTTACAGCAGGGCCCTGCTGATTGCACACACCCATCCAGCTGCCCTCAGGCAAGCAGCTGCACGCCACGGCTGGAGGAGGGCGGCCCTCTACAGTGCTGTCATGCTCGCTATGCCCATCGACAGGCACCTCTGGACCGTGCCCAGGGCCCAGCAATGGTGGGAGGGGACCCTGACACGATGGGACGATGCTGCTTAGAGGGTACACTTCCGGATGGACTGGCGTACCCTCCTGCGACTGGCAGAGCTCCTGCAGCCCTGGCTGGAGCAGCTTGCCACCCCCATGCGCTCCCCTATCCCAGTCGCGCAGCAAGTGGGCATAACTGTCTGGGTCCTGGCCCCTCCAGATTCCTGCTGTTCCATGGCTCAACACTTCGGGGTGGGCCTCACAACTATCACTGGCATCATCCACGACTTCTGTGAGGCTGTGGAGGTGGTCCTCCTCGACCGCGTGATCCAGCTCATGGATCAGGAGGCAGTGATAGCTGGCTTCGAGGCTACTGGGTTCCACAACTGCCTGGGCATGATCGATGGCACCCATGTGGGGATCCTCTGACCCCCCACGATGATGCGGCCGAGTACATCAACAGGCACGGTTACCACTCATTACAGCCCCAGGCCATCGTCGACCACCAGGGCTGGTTCACAGACATCTTCACCGGCCACTCTGGCCACAGCCATCCTCGTCATCTCTCCCCTCTTCACATGGATGTACAGGGGGGACTATGCCGACATGTGGATGACCCGGATCGTGGGGATGTTGATGCCCGCCTGTATCATTGGGGAGCCTGGCCCAGAACCGGATGGAGGCCCTATTCAACACTGGTTGTGCACCGTGAGGACTATGGTCGAGAGGGCCTTCGGTGCCCTCAAGCAGAGATGGAGGTGCCTGGTCAGGCACCTGGACTACTCGGTGGAGACCTCCGCCCTAGTAATTGGCGCCTGCTGCATGTTGCACAACATCTGTGAGGCCGATGGAGCCGCCCTTGGGTATCCCAGGCCACAGAGGCCAGCTGGCCCCTTTCCACTATACGTGAATGAGGCAAACCCCAGGGAGTACCGTTATGCTAAGCAGATTCAAGCAGCACTAGTGAGGCACATGGCATGGGTGCCCCAGCCCTGAAGCTCCCGGGATCTGTGAAACAGAACCCTCAGCATGCCCGTGCCTGGGAGTGCCCTAGTTGCACCCGCAGAGCTCAGGGTCCCCGGTGTGTGTAGCAATTAAAGGCAGACATGATGGTTACAGTGAAAACGGTTGTATTTATTGTGTGTACAGTGCCCCCATGCCCTATTGCCCACTCAACTTACCCCTGCCCCCGGCCCCTCCTGCTTCCTGGGGTGACCTCTCTTTTGCCATGTGGGCAACTCCGTGCTCTGCAAACCTCCCTCTCCCGCACTGTCATTCCCCTCCACTGCTTCCTCGCAGTGCAACGGCTCCTGGCTCTCCTCTGTGGCTGGTGGTGAGGGCCAGACTGGGCCTGGGACTGGCTGCTGCTGCACTTGCAAGAGTGGCTGTTGGTGTCTCAGCCCCGGTGGGATGGGGAGGCAGATGCGAGGGCCCTGTGGTCAGGGCTGCTGCTGCTGCTGCTGCTGTGGGATGGTCACCGGCGGTGGGATGGGTGGTGGGTGTGAGGCTACAGCTGGTATGGAGCCTGGAGGTGCTGCTGCCATGATGTAGGCACTCATTGTGCCCACATGTAGCAGCAGCGAGGTGCCGATATCGAGGGACTGGTCGAGCTTCCTGGAGTCCTCAGTGGCCCGGCGGCCGATGGTCTCTGTCAATTAATCGCTCGTCTCCATCTGGCGTGTGTGGTCCCATCTCTCCAGCTGCCTCTCCTTCCACATCTCAGCTAGGAGGTGCCTGTCCCATCCTTCCACCTGCTCTACGGCCCTGTCGGTGGCTGCCTCCATCCTGTCAATGGAGGCGATCATCGCCTTCCCCTGCTCCGTGCTGGTTCACATGATCTCTGCCGCCAGGTCCTCCTGCCAGCAGTACATGAATGCCCTGTGCTCCCGCATTCTCTGGGCTTGTGGCACTGGTTCCTCTTGTGGCAGGGCCAGCTGCCGGGGCAGTGGATCTGTAGGATACGGGTTCAGTTAGCTCGGTCGGGCACCTGTTGGCTGCACGTGTGGCCCCCCCACGGACTGGTGCTAGGGTGGGGCCTGGGATGCCTGCCCATCCATCCCCCTTCCCCTTGGGCGATTGGGTCCTCTCCCCTCCCTCCACGCACCTGTGACCCGCTCCCCATTCCCTGTTCCCTCATGGTCATCCTCAGTGCCCCGTCTGGCAACACTGGCTACCGTTCCCCTGGGTCCCCTGGGAGCTGTGTGTGCAGGTTCATCCGCTCCCCCTTGGGCTGCCACCCTCTGCCGACCCCTTGGTCTGACCCCCCCACCCCCCCACCTCGCTCCACCCGCTGCTGGTGCTGGTGCTGCTCCCCCTCCCCCTCGGCCTCCTGAGGCCATGGTAGTGGTCCTGTGTGGGGACGTCTGTGGAGGTGTGCCATTGGGGTCCCCTGTCCCTACCCCCATGTCCCTTCTGCCCCCTTCCCCTCCCGGCATCCAGTGGGCCCCGTCCCTTCAGCTTACCTTCTGCCATGTATTCCATCACTCCCTGTGCCCATTCCCCCTCCGTTGCCCTCTCCTCTGCCTCGGTCACGCTTGCGGTTAGAGATGTATTAATAGAATGCGGTTCGGATGTTCGGACATTCGGTCATTTGGTTTGAAACCCGAGTTCGGGTTTGGTTGTTCGATTCGGCGGAATTCGGTTCAGCTGAACTTGGCCAAACATTCGAAAATAGTGCTATCGATACCAAAACTGAATTATTATTTTTTTTAATTATTATTATTTTTTTTATTTTGCATTTTTTGTAAAGTACAACTTTCACATCTCTTACATCCAGTTATATCCATCAACTTGTGCCACTCTTTTTCTGTCACATCCTCTGGTGGCTGATGACCATTACTCTAGTGTGGAATTTCCCTTATCCCATCCCCTTTGTGGAGTCCCCAACTTTCCACATATTTTTTAAACCCCCCTCTCCTCCCCCCCTTCAGGCTCAGTTAATATATTGCTTTCAGGCAGGTTGAGCTATCGCTAGTGTCCATCTTTATATATTGTGTTAGTACTGTCCAACATGTAGACCATCTGTCATAGAATTTCGTTAGGTCGTCTTCTAAGCTTGCTGTGATGCGTTCCATTGAAATTACATACCATAGTCTGTTGAGCCACGCTTTTCTATTAAGTCCTTTAGCGTGCTTCCATGTTTTAGCCACAGTATGTATCGCTGCAAGGAACATATTCTGGCAGAATCGTTGTTGCGTTGTGTTCAGGGTCTTTGCAGGATATATCCCTAGTAACGCAATCTTCGGCCGGAACGGAAGGTTCTTTCCCAACTGTCCCTCCTCTGTTTCCCATATTTTTTTCCAAAATTTAGCCACTTTCGGGCAACTCCACCAGCAATGTAAGTATGTGCCCTTACCCCCGCACCCCCTCCAGCATTCTGGCGGATACGTTCCTCTACCTTTATTTATCATTTGAAGATTTTTTTTCGGTATCAGGATCATTTGAGCCTGAAACAACCCCTGGTCTCCACCCCTGGTGCCAGGAAGTCTGCTTCTCAGCTGCCTCCCCCTTCCAGTCACGTTATTCCCGCCCAAAGTCACATTTTCCCCACCCCCGAACTCATTTGAACTCACCCGAACATGACCGAACTGATCGGCCGTTTTCGAGTTTGGTTCGGACGTTCGATTTGGACATCTGAACAGACCGAGTTCAGTTCGAACTCCGAAGATCCGAGCCGCGTTCACTCATCCCTACTTGTGGTAAAGGGGGCGGGGGGGGGTTGGCCGATATCGTTCCCTGCCTGTTGTACCCCCCTGCTCCTTCCCTGGGTCTCTTTGGGCCCCTGGGCTGTTCGCACCTTGGGTCTACCTCCTATGTCCGTCTCCAAGTCCTCCGTGGCTGGCTGCTCGATGGGGCTCTGCTCGGAGTGCTCCCCTCATGTTCACTGGCTCAGGGTGACCAGCGTGTCATCATCAGAGCCCGACCCTGCGTTTGGTCGTGGGGTCCCTGTGCCTGTCCGTGACGGGGGCCTGGTGCTCCCTGAGGTCCCGGGCTGTTCTTCTTGGGGTGTGGGTCTGCCAGTGTCAGTGGGTGCATCCGGTGCTGCCATGTGCGGTGGGACGTCTTCCTGTGTCCGGCCCTGTGCCACGTTGCTCCCTACCAGCTGGGGGGCCACGATGGATACCTTCATGTGAAGGATCTGGTTTAGGGCATCATAGTAGGGCGCAGTCCACACTGTGTGACCGGACCTCTGGTTATTGTCCTTGATGTGCTTGTACCCCCTCTTGAGTTCCTTGGCCTTGGACCGGCACTGTGCTGCCGACCTCTGATACCCGGCCTCCCCCATTTCCCACGGTCAAACACGTGCTCGTTGCGCTTGTTGACTATGAGCTCTATCTGGTTTTCCAGGGACCCCCAGATCTTGATGAAGTCCTGGGTCTCCTGGACTCCCCACTGTCCCCCCCTCTCTGGTACCTCCGTTTCCCTGCTGGCCCCTCCGTCTCTGGTGCCACCACCTCCTCCTCCTCCGGCTCCCCCCTGCTGGTGTCCTGTGGAGGTTCCGGGGCTCGGGCCCATTTCCTGGTCTGTTGGGTGGACATGGGGGGTTGAATGCCGCGAATGTGCCATTCCTACCCCCACCTCCCGCCCTCCCTCTGTGGCTGTCTGGTACCCTTGCACCCCCCCGGCCGTTCCGTGGTGGTCTCCCTACCCATTTGTGGGGGGCCTCCGTCCCCTGTTTGGTATCCCCCTGTGGGGTAGGTTGATCCGTGTCCTTCTGCTGCTCCTTGTGCTCCATCACTGTCCTGATCTCCTGTCTCTCTGCTCTCTCTTTCTGTCTCACCACCTCATTCCCCTGGTGCTGTGTGCCCTTTAAATATCCCTCCTTGTTCCGTTTGTTGGCCGTTGCCTGGCAGCGACGCTGTGTGCATTTGCCACGGCATGGGATCGTTTTCGGTGATCACACCTGGAGGTTGCCATTCAGACATTACTTTTGGCCGTTTCCCAGTGGGGATTGCATTGACCATGGTTCTGAGGTGGTCCTGTCCCGAGCTCCAGAACCGTGGTTGGCCTTGGCCCCTACTGGTGATTGACTCTGGTGAACATCTGGATGCCGCTGAACAGATGTTCAGGGCTCATTGGCCACGCTGGGGGATTGAGTGTGGTTCACTGTGGTTGACTGTGATCTCGTAACGTCTGAAATTACCCAATGTCTCATCTATTCAATAACATACAGGTGGTCCAAATGAGTTAGGTATGAATGAGAAGAGATACAGAGGTGAGAGTGGTGTCAATAGAAAGAACATTGTCTATAGGAATACGATAAAACTAAGTTTTCCTGAAAAACAAAACACTAATTCTGGTTCTAATGAAGGAGGGGAGTCTACAGTCCAAAAGTTTCTTTTCCCGTGAATTTTTGTAAGTGGATGTGAGAGGTCCTTGGGTGATGTGATGGGAAATTCAAGGCCTTTTGAAGACAAGGTTTTTGTGCTGGCTGATGGTAGGGGTCTCCAGGGTTTCCACCATCAATGCATGTTTGAAGAGCAATACTCTTTGGCCTGAGTTCAGAATCCTCAAACTGCACCTGCAGAAGAACATTTGCTTCATGCCTTATGCAACTTGATGATGGTCATTTTCAAACTTTCCTGGAGATAGCCCCTTGTGCAGTTTGAGTCCCTGAGGAATGTTTGATTGAAGAAGTAATAGAAACTGAGATCTTTGGAGAATCTCTGGATGCTTATTGCACATGGGACTTTGAGGGCTATACATGGTTTGACCAATTGAGATTGTTTTGATATTACCAACAGGATCACTGAAAAAATTACCCACAGCCTAAGTTACCTACAAAAGTATTGACTCTATCAATAGGAGAAGCTCAATTATTCTGTAGAATTCCTCAACACATTGGTACCCTTGTATATGTTTCTACATGTTGTGCAGCTGAAGACGAGCTGTGATCATCTTGTTAAGAAACTTGAATGCAAAACAAGGATGCTGCAATGGAACATGATTGGTTGTTCACTCTCTTCAGTCATTACTCTGAAGCAGAAGTTATGACTTGTCTTGTGAAGGGTGAATGGGTTTTCATCCCAAGAGCTGAGTTGGTTAAGGACACAGATTTACCACTGAGTCCTTTTCAGACAATTCCCTATATTGAACTGTCAACAAAGCTCAAGGACAAACCTTTGACAAAATTGACCTTTGATAAAATTGCCTTTGCCTCCCTTCATCTGTTTTTAGTTATGGATAACCATACATCACTTCCCCCCTCCCCCATGTATGGGTATTTTCAGACGTTACGAGATCACAGTGAACCACGGTGAATACCCACCTGTGGTCAATGTGTCTCGAACTTCTGTTTGGCGGCCGCCAGATGTTCGCCACGGTCAATACCCACACGGGGTCAATTTGAACCACGCTTCCCGGGCTAGCGGGGGGAACGTCCCGGGAAGCGTGGTCAAAGAGATCCCCAGCTGGGACCAAACAAAAGTAACGTCTGGCCACGGCCCGAGATCCCCGGCGGAATCCCGGGTCGTGGTGAATCCGGCCCGACGCGGTGGCCGCATTGGCCCCGCCGCCCGCCTGTCTCCCCGGAGGGCAGGCGGCGGGAGCGTGGAGGGGGCAGGGCCATGTGGCCGCACGTTGCGCCACGCAGCCTCGCCCCCTCCCAGATTCCCCGCCGGGATCCCCCCGGCACGTCTGATACAGCGTGACGGGGTGACCCCGGCGGGGAATGAATGGGGTGATTTCGGTACGGGGCCAATGGGCGCCGTAACGTCTGAAATCACCCTATATCATCTAACCAACGTCACAGTCCAGATTAAGGATTACATTTCCAGATGGCAAAGGTAATTTTGCTTCTAGTGTAGTTCCATTGAGTAGTTTCCATTTGGTACTCAGTCATAAATAATTGTGGGTGTAAGCCGCCCCGAGTTGCTGTGTGGGAGGGGCGGGGTATTACATTTGTTTAATAAACAAACAAACAAACAAACAAATAAATAAAATGAGTGCGTGTTTCACTGATGGTGCGGGAAGCACTGTTCATATAGCGTGCTGTCCCATATTTCCAGATGGCAAAGGTAATTTTACTTCTAATGTAGTTTACTTTAGATTACTTTAGTTTACTTTATTAGTGAAGTGTAGTTTACTGCTAGTGTAGTTCCATTTGGTACTGAGTCATAAATCATTGTGTCTGTAAGCAGCCCCGAGCCACTGTGTGGGAAGGGCGGGTATTACAATTGTTTAATAAATAAATAACAGAGTGCATGTTTCACGGATGATGTGGAAAGCACTGTTCATATAGAGTGTTATCCCATAATTTTCCAGGAGGTGTTTTTCTGGCATCTGTTCTTACTGACTAAATGGCTGCATGTTTTAGCAGGTTGTCATTTGAGATGTGCTAAAATGGCCTGAATGCCTCTTTTTACAAGGTATTGGACTTGGACCTAGGAGACCAGGATTCAAATCCCATTTTAGCCATCAACTCACAAGGTGACCTTGGACAAGCCAGTATCTCTTTGCCACAGTTCCCCATCTGCAAAATGGGAATAATAATGTGGCCTCTGTAGCCGTAAAATCTCACTAAACTACACTGAGCATTGATCTCCATTAGGAAACCCGGCTTCATTAGTTCAGTTGTACGGAGCTACCTGTCTAAGGATAGAGGAGCTGGGGTGGATTCAATAACTTCTGTCCAAAGATTGCTTTCAGTATTTTGCAAATTTTACTCTAAATACCTTTCAGTTTCAGCGCTGTGAACGTCCTCCTCAGCCCTAGAAACAGCAATTCTAAAATATATCCTGAATGCGAGTTCTGGGAGATTTCCAGATCTGTTTTTAAGATTTTGGAGAGAACAGTTTGAATAAAGTTTGCACAAGCATCCAGCATAGTGTGAAACTCTTATGATCTGGTTTAAGTCTTGCCTTTGTCAGAAACTCACTGGGTGACATTGGGCCAGTCACATTATTCTCTCAGCCTAACCTACCTCACAGGGTTGTTGTGAGGATTAAAAAGTTGTGTTAATTAGTTCTATGTGAAGTACTTCAAATGCCATGGATGGGGTGGGGGTCACTAAATAGCTCGGATTTGGCCACTGTCATCCATGCTTTCATCACCTCAAGGCTAGACTACTGTAATGTACTCTACATGGGGCTGCCCTTGGAAATGGTACAGAGGCTGCAACTGGTGCAGAATGTGGCGGCTCGCCTCCTTACGGGAGCGCGTAGCTGCAAGCACATGACACCGGTGCTCCATTTGCTGCACTAACTGCCGAAAGTCTTCCAGGCCCAATTCAAGGTGCTGGTGATGACCTTTAAAGCCCTAAATGGCCTAGGCACCATCTATCTGAGGGATCATCTGGCTCCCCGTGTCCCATTGTGGCCTCTGTGATTGGCTGGGGACGTCTTCCTGGAGACTCCGTTTTTTTGTCGAGTCTCAACGATGAGGAGGGCATTCTCAGCCATTACACTCCTGTTATGGAACTCCCTCCCCCAGGAGGTCTACCTGTGTTCAAGCTTGGTGGTCTTCCAGAGGCAATGTAAGACCATTTTGTTCTGCTGGGTTTTTGGCAGCAGGGACTGAATTGGGGGGTGGGGGTTGATTCTAAGGGGGAGGATGGGCTGGGGGATAAGGAGAGAGATTAGGTGGGAGGTTGTTGGAGGGTGCGAGTGGGTTGGGTTTGGGGGGAGATTGTATTTTAAATGTTTTTATATTGTATTTTATTTTTTTTAAATGTAAGTCACCCTGAACCTTTGAGGAAGGGCAGGATATAAATGTTAATACATAAATAAATATAAACATAAAAATCATTATTAATTATATTATGAATGGGTGCTTGGTATTAACAGCATCTTTGAAATGTATGTTCCCCATTTTAAAAGTGGCAACCTTTACTGTGGGTACTAGAAATGGTTTGATACAAAATCCTTCCTGCATATGAACACATGTAAACTTTGCAGGGTTTGAAGTTCAGATATAATTTCTGCACCTTAAGTAATTTCTAGTACTAACAACAGCAGAGAAACACTCAGGGTAAAAACTAGGGATGTGCAAAGTAACTCTCTTTTGTTTTAATTATTAATTTCATTTTCATTATTAAAATGTAATTCGTTTTGATTATATTTTGTTACTTAGTTTCATTTTCGTTTTTACTTTCGTTTTTTATTTCCATTGGTTTGAATGGAAAACACTTTTTTGGTTTTAACTTTTTAATTGTTCATCTGATTTTTATGAAACCTGGTGTAATTGTACCAGCAGCAGAGGGCATTATGTGTGCCACATTTTAGAATGATTGGTTAAAGGAATCCCATTTTATAAGCAGTTTAAATTTTTTATTTTACAAAATTCTGTGTACAAATTCCTGGATGTAACGTCTATATCTCACATTTGATTTGGATGAAACATGGCAAGTTTATACCCGTCCACAAGAGTACTACCTCTGCCAAATTTCAGAAGGATTGGATAAAGGATCCTGAGGTTATAAGCAATTTACCTGTAAATGCATTTCTGGCTGTAATGTCTTTGTATTCGAGCCAGTTTATATGACATTTGGAAATATTCTATCTCAGACCTTTAGGAGCACCTCTGCTAAATATACAAAGGATCTGATAAAGGGTCCCTAGGTTATACACTTGCACAGCATCTGGAGAGTATTAGCCTATGCCAGGGATTCTTTTGTGTTTGTCACTGTAGTACAAGATGTGTTTCTGATGCCAATTGGCCAGAAGAAATGTCACCCATGTATCATTCTGTGATGTGATGACCACAACCTCTCTCCCTCACTTTTTACTGGGAAGTTGGAAGCATCTGCTTAGGAAAGAGCCAATAAGGGATTCTCTCATGTCCTCTGTCACAGTGCTGCAGAATGTGATTGTAAAGACAATTGGCCAGCCTGGAAAGTGAACCATGTCTCCTGATTGCTGGGATGCTTCCCCTGCCTTGCTGCCTGAAGTCCTAGTTATGTCCCTTCTATGCCAGCCTCAGAGCCACCCATGATTGGTCCTGGAAAGCTGGAAGCATGAAACAAGAGAGGCAATAACGTCTCTGTCCCAGCCAGGATGTCTTTGAAATGTCAAGCCAATTGGCCAGAGGAGATATCTGTCATCTATGCTGTTTGGCACAAGCTTCAGTCTGGGTGGGCACCCCAGGTGCATGGGGGTATCGGTCAACTTGCAGAGAACGCCCCAGGAGGGGCAGGAGGATGTTGGGCAGGAGGATGCACCCCAGGTGCATGGGGATTGGATTTATGTAGCTAGCTGAACTCTTGAAGTGAGCTCTAGCGCACACACAAAAAGCCTGCCAGCAAAGTCTGAGAAAATGTTCTTACCAAAGCCAGAACCAACCACAAACAAAGAGCAGGCCCAAGAACAGGAGCTTATATCTACCCTCTATGCCTGCCTTGAAGCCACCACTGATTGGTCCTCCTGTAAAGGTGGAAGCATGCAGTAACTGGGCAATGAATGTACCTGTCAGTCTGTTGGGCTGCTTCCCATCTGTTCTACAGCCCCCTTTCCCCTGCCATGTCTGTCTCTGAATGTGCTATTTACCTGAATAACAAAAGTCTTCACGAGGGAAACTTCAATTGCTTATAGTAGTAGTAGTTTATTGTTTGGCCACAAGCTGTAACAAAAAGTATACATGCTTATATAATTTGGACCCTTTATCAAATTGTTTTACAATTTGGCAGAGATGGTCCTGAAGATCTGAGATACAATCTTGCCAAATGTCATGTAAAATGGATGGAATGCAAAGATGTTACAGTCAGAAATGCATTTACAAGTAAATCACTTATAGCACAAAGACCCTTTATCCAAACCTTCTGAAATTTGGCAGAGATAGTAATATTGGGGAGAGGTATAAAAACACATTTGACGGTGGTCTGCTTTGACCCACTGTGGCCTGGCATGTTCTGGAGTGCTGGTGGTGGGGTAGGCACCTAGCATGGGCGGCATCCTCAGCAAATCTCCGAGGGCCGATGCAGGCCAACGCAGGCTAGCACGTGTGTTCAGCCCCACCATCCCTGCCTCAGGGTCAGCATGGCTGAGCATAGGGTGGGGGATGGAGGGCTAGGAGGGGTTTTTGTTATGTTTGTATGCTCCACCATTTTTTATTTTTTTTTAATTTTATTGAATAATTTTTCATAGTAACATTGTTCTTCTGTACACCGTATTGCTATAGTCTAATCCACTTTTCCCGGGACCTAAGTTACACCGATATAACAGAGGTAGGGGTCAATGCTGTATCTTTCTCCTGTATCTTTGCGATGTTTCTTAACTAGGTTTAATAGAGCATACTGCATATTTCATGTAACAACCCTCAACTATCGACTCCTCCCCCGCCCCGCCCCCCATAATCTACCCGGGCTCACTCTGTCACAGATATCGATCAAATAGCATTGTCTTATCATTCTTTGGTAATTCAAACCCCTCTATGGCTTCCAGGATAGCCAGCCATTTAGCTTCATAGTCATTTTTTTGCTTCTCTCTTCTTTTTTCCTTTTGATCATCCATTTCATCTGGCTGACTCGATAAACTGTATTGCATTTTGTCCATGGTGAACAACTACCAGACTCTTGAAATCCACTCCTGGAACGGTGGGGGTCCCTCTGCCTTCCAGTGCCTAGTAATAATACTGAGGGCTGCCAAACACAATGTTCTCAGGGCATCCTGGTGTTTTTTTAGTGTTTTACTGTCCGGATACAGACCCAGGACCCCTATTTCCAATCTAAATGGTACCACCCCTTTGTTCACTTTATTTAATACTTTCCATACTTTGCTCCAGAATCTATTCACATGTATACATTCCCACAAACAATGTTTAAGATCAGCTTGTTGACCGCACCCTTTCCAGCAACTCCCCTTTTCATTTCTAGCCCCCCTGTATTTAAGTTGGACAGGAGTTAAATAAAATCTAGTTGTGGCTTTTATTTGTGTTTCCCTTACCCCTAGTGCTGCTGAACATCTGTGCATGTGTTTCCAGATGATTTCCCTGTCCTTTTCTGTGAGTTCTCTATTCAGATCTCGTTCCCATTTTTGTATATAAGTATGTTTAGGTGGGTATGTTAATTCTTTCAAGTCTCTGTACCTTCTGGACAGTTTACCCCTGCTTCCCGTAAGACTGAATAGAGTTTTCCCTATTTCACTTGGCTCCCTATTAAAGCTAGATGTTAAATTTGGCTCGAGGAAGACACTTCTCAATTGTAGGTATTGGAATACGTTAATCTTAGTCGGGGTTCCTAGTTCTTCTATTGATTTAAATTTGTCTCTGTCAAATAGTTGTGCTGCTTTCTTAATACCTTTTTCCTCTAGTTTATGGACCAGCTTATGTGCCACTTGAGAATCTCTCATGTTCATTTGTCTAATAGGTGAGTTTCTTTATTCCCAATTTTTAAACTATTTAATATTTTTGTATTTATTACTAATTTTTATTGTATTTTTGTATTTTATATATTTTATTATGGTATTTGTTAGCTGCCCCAAGCTGATTTTGGCAGGAGGGGGCGGGATATAAATAGTTAAAATAAATAAATAAATACCTCCCCTTTAAAAGAGGATGCTTGTGGAAAATACATGTTGCAGAGTTGATTGGTTCCAGTACAGCCCTGCACCATGCATTTTTCATAAGCATCCTCTTTTAAAGGGGAGGTATGGCCACTTTAGCTGAGGACCATGATTGGTTGCCATGGCTGCCCGTCATGGTGGAGGGCAGCAGGCGGGGCACTGGGAGTGGGGGGTGGGGCAGCAACCTGCATGTTTGTTTCGATCCACTCTCTACGTGGTCATGCAGCTGGCAGGACAGCTCTCCGGCTGCAGGCACATTAGTTCAGTGCCCCTCCCCGACCCGGGCCACGTCGGCTGCGGTTTCCTGCTCTGGGCTGGGCCAGGGAGCTGCTGTACTGTCTGCACACCTGTTTTTACCCACAGTAAAAGAACATAACGTGCATTGCAGGCAGTCTGAAAACAAAATCCTTCAGATAATCATAAATTAGCCCTAACATACCCTTCTATCCCACTGCTGGACTCTATGATGGACATCCATTAACAAACACACACAGTTAAATAATATCACCTAACCATTCACATTATGGCTGGACAAACTGGTCAACCTAAAAGAAAAATACCCAAACTCAGCCATAATTTCATGTTTTGTAATATTTGAAGGGTGTTGATTAATGATTGGTTTCTTTGTAAATTCCATGAATTGCTTTTATCCAGCACATAGAGCAGAGGTAACTTGCAGCAACGCTATTCATCTGCTCCATCTGTAGTCAGGTAAGAGTGAGCATCATTTGCCGTTAACTGGGGGATTGGAAAGTATGAACTTTAATTTAAACCACTTTCCCCAGCATATGCTATGCTCACCAAGAATGAGCATACACTTGACACCATATATAAAATGAAGCCTCCTCTTCCCTCGGTATCTCAGACCCTAGGAGATAGAGCACTCAAAGAGACATGCTGTTCCTCTGAAGATGGAAAAATTGCAACAGCTCTCCATAGTTCTAGACAGAAATAAAACCCCAAGAGCGCAACCATGTCCTGTGAATCTTCCTCTTTGAAATACCAGTGTCAAATCAAATCCTTGCGATAGTAAGGATCCTGCCCCTGAGGACTTTCCCAGGTATTGATTTCCCCCCTGCTTCTACAAAGGGTGTTTTTAGACGGGAGACATTTCTCTCCCAGCTTAAAAATCCAGCCTGGGGAACCCCCCGCAAGGATAATTTAGGCCACTTTCAGACATCCCCCCCTGGGTGCATATATTCAGGGGGGGGGGGGAATGTGCAGCCAGAATATGCGTGGGGATTGGCTGGGCTGAAAGCCGCTGCTGCCCCCCCCCCCCCATGCACGGCTTTGCTAGCAGACATGCGCATGGATGCAAAGCAGGAAATCGAGGCTTTTGGAACGACCAATCCCCGCTCATATTCTGGCTGCGCATGCCCCCTCACAGCCAGAATATGCGCAGGGGGGAATGTCTGAAAGTGGCCTTAGACACTTCCACTGAACCGGAAGTTGCCCAGGTGCCATTGGACGACGACAGCAGCACCGGGCAACTCCCAGAAGTTTTGAAACTCAAACTGGTAAGACCTTGGCTATCTGGGACTTACTTACCTAGTCTGCATCTCAAAACTTCTGGGAGTTATCTGGCACCGCTGTTTCCAGTGGTGCCTGGGTGGCTTCCCGTCTGGCGAGGAGCATGTAAATCTCCCCTGCGGGGGTTTCCCCAAGCTGGATTTTTAAGTTGTGGGAGAAATGTTTCCCGTCTAAAAATGCCCAAAGTTTCATTCAAGACTGAACTTAATATAAGAAACAGGGTTAGTCCTGGCCCACTGGCATTACAAGCCATGGATCTTGGCTTGCACTGTGGGTGGAAGAGCACTCCCCTTTGCTGCTAATCAGCTGACTTGTGCGGAAGTGGAGAGCTGGTCAACTATTAGGGATGGGCTTTAGTATTTAGTTTCTGTTCAGTATTTACTTCTGCTTCTACTTTAGTATTTGTTTTGTTTCATTTTTGTTTCATTTTCCATTGAAGTCAATGGGAGCCTTTTCCCATAGAAGTCAATGGGAAAAGATCCATGGGGTTTCTAAACCTAGTAAAGTGTCTACTAAAGTCAAGTGTGGTTTGGGGGGTGATGTGGGTGGCACTGGGTGGGTGGGGGAATGCTGGGGGCTTATAGTGGGTGGGGGTGCTTTGAAGGTGGTTGTGGGTTCAGGGGGTGCCTTGTGGTTCTGGGCTGGGGTGCTGTGGGGCCAAAGGGGGCTGGCTGTGCCTACCTGAGGGGCAAGAGTTATGGGGGGCTGGAACTGGGGGTTGGGGGTGGTACTGGGTTGGGAGGGAAATACCAGTATCTGGTTTTTTTTAGTGTGGGGTGTGTGTGCTTTGCTGCTGCATGGCAATTGGCTCTCTAACCCACTCTGCCTGTCTCAGCCCACCCCATAACTGCCTCGCCTCACCTGTGCTGCATCCTGAGATCAACTTTGCTTTCTGCTTGTCCCCAGCTGCCCTATTTAGCTGTGGATGGGGACAAGCAGAAAGCAAAGTTGATCTCAGGATGCAGCGCAGGTGAGATGAGGCAGCTTCGGGGTGGTTGGTGGGCCTGAGACTGGCCAAGGAAGGCTGGCAGTAACCCAGGCTGGAGAGCCGAGCTGGGAGACAGCAGAACAGGAAACAGTAGCGCTCCCAGAGCCCAGGTGAAATTGACTGGGCTGCAATTAACAAGTGGGGAAAGATGCAAAGCAGCAAAGAGCAAGCTGAACAGAGCCCAGCAGTTGACAAATGGCAAAGGCACCTTTCTCAAATTTAAATACTAAACAGAATTTTAGTATCTGCTGCTCGCTTCAGTAGTATTAGTATTAATGCCAAAGTGCTTACTTTAGTGCACTTTAGTATTAATATTAAATTAGTATTCCCATCGCTACTAACTATAACAGGCTGAGGCAATTTGGAGCTCGTGACCAATCATTCTACAGTATCAGATGCTCCAAGTTGCCAAACCCTGTTATAGTGAACACCCTTTCCTTCATTTCATGGGGATTCATTATGCAAAGATTTCCCTGTATTTCTCTGTGAATATACTATAGGGCAGGGATGGGGAACCTCTGGCCTATGTGTCGAAGCTGACCTGATTCTTATTGGCTTGGCCCCCTCCTCATTTTTGGATTTGGCCTTTGGATCCACTACCTTTCCTCAAGCATGGAAAGAGTGGGCTCAGGGGAAGGAAGCGGAGGTGAGGGCATTCAAGGACAGAGGATGGATCCCTGCATATACCTACAATCTGGGCTCTCCCCTTTCCTTCTTTTCTGAACAACCCATGGCTTAATTTGTGGGGGGTGGAGTGGGGTGGGGAGGGGTTGGCAAGGCTCAGTCCTAGAAATTAAATTCAAGGGGAGGAGCGGGGCTGAGTGCCCCAGGAAGAGTGTGCACTCTGAAATGTGACAGATCAGGAAAAAGATTATATTGGCCATTTCAGGGGTTGGAAACAAAAGCCAAAAGCCTCCTGGCTGATTTGTTTGGGCTGTCATTAATGACTTCCCAGCCCCGCCCCGCCCCCTCCATCAGCCACCCTATAGATTAAATCACAAGAACTCCTGTTTTATATTCAGCTGTTGAGTAGCAGGGTGGTCCAATGGTTGGGTTGCTGGCGAACAGGGCTACGTTTCCTGCTCTGACAAGTTCTGGGACAGGGTGATGTGGCCTTTGGAGAGGGCTTGGGCCCTGGCAATTAGCTCATACAAAATAATCACTGGAACAGCGCCTCAAGCACCCCCTGAGCCCTGGCCTGTGAAGCCTCTACTAAGTTTCGAAGTGGCTTACAGGCGGGAAAGGTTCCCCACCCTCTTTATAGTGGAATGACATCTGCATCTTTTAATGATGCTGAGTTGGTGCCGGGAACAGAAACTTAGAGAAGTATCTGTAGCGAGAGATATAGCAGAAAAAATTGCTTGTGCCATTTGCTCAGTTTATAATATGTGCTGTGTTGGAATGTCAAATGAAAATCAATCATGGCTCGCCAGGTAGTCTGCTGTCAGCATCTCTTTTCACAAAGACACTCTGACTCCTGTAGACCAAGGATTTAAGGAACACACAACAGAAGATAATAGATCTAAAGGAAACACAAAATCCAGCAATGAAAAGATGTAACCTGGTCAATTACCATTGCAGCAATGATGGATGAAATGTGTGTGTGTTTTCAGACCCCCTACTCCTGTTAACTGAGACTACAGAGATGATAGCTTCTTTATAAGCATCTCCCAGTTCTTACACACATTGTTCATAATTCCTACACACTGCCATGAGGTGAGTGCCTGTGGCACAATCAAACAGGCTGGTTGCTGCTTTCCCTGATTCAGAACTGGTGCATAGTCTTTGTATGAGCAACCGGAGACTGACTTTGAGGAAAAGAAAC
Source organism: Sphenodon punctatus (assembly GCA_003113815.1). Taxonomy (NCBI): domain Eukaryota; kingdom Metazoa; phylum Chordata; class Lepidosauria; order Sphenodontia; family Sphenodontidae; genus Sphenodon; species Sphenodon punctatus. Next base: position 504,433 of record QEPC01002847.1, on the reverse strand, counting down.
ATTTTTATTTTTTTAAAATCGACATTGGAAAGTTAGGAGAAGTAAAACATAAACTTGACAAAAGAGCACTTTTTAATTACCTGTCCCAGAGGGTAGGTGAAGATTTTGCGAGCCTGCCCTGGAGTATTCTAGGTTGCCATAGGCAGGTTGGCACCCAGGAATTTCGTACCCTGCAGCATGAATAGAGGATAAACCATGGCTAGGTATGGCTCATAACAGATATCTAATTGGTAACCTAGCTAGACAACCTGCAAACAGGCAGGCTGGCAGGATACATGGTAGTATATGGATATTCAAGGGATTATTTTCATACTACTGAAAAACAATACTAAATCTACATTAATGATATTAATTATTATTATTATTATTTATTACTTATTTTATTTATAAAGCACCAGCAATGTGCCTGGCACTTGAACTCCCATCTTTAAAAATAACATCCGTGAGACCTACTGTAAATGCAAAAGACCTGGGCAGACCGATCCCCCATGAGGATAGTGCCAGCATGAGCTGTTAGAGTGGGCGGGAGTCCCCCTTCACTTCAGTAGGATTTGTGTCTACATCAGCTACTAGTGGAGGCCCTCTCTCTCCCCCACAGAGGACTGTGGTGATAGGGCCAAGCTCACCACTGGTTTAAGCAGGTGTAACTTCTATTGATTTCATGGAGAACTGAAATGAGTAGCAAATTGAAATGAGTACCCAACATTTTAGGTAGGCCACTGAGTACCCAATTGGTACCGATATGCTGAGATGGGTACTCAACTGCTTGTAATACTGGGTATTACCGTGACTGAGGCCCTTTTCACACAGGCGGCACCAACGCTAGAACACCCTGGATGTTAGCATGGGTGCCGCCCATGTGAATCCCATGGGAGTGGGGGTGCGTGCTCCCGTGCACATGCATCCCCACACATGGAAGCACTGGAAAAAATGGAGGTGCCTCAGTATGTGGGGATGTGTGGGGATGGGTGTGTGCCTCATCTGAACCCTCCCACCACACACGGACTGCGGTGCACACTCACCCCGTGTGAAAAGAGTCACAGTTTCTGACATTCTGTTTTACAAACCCATTTTTTCTGACATGGAAACAATCAACAGACTAATGGAAATGGACAGAAAAATGGTAAATCAGTATCGGTAAAATAGTAAAAAATTGAACAACAGTAATTTGGTAACAATAATTTGGGAACCTCGTTGGGCGTGAAATCGGTACTGTTTAGTACCCAATCTGCTCAAAGCAACTTGGGCTGCTTTTAGACGGGTGCGGCGATATAAAATCACGCTCTGTGTAAATATCCCGCGTGTGGGATTTAGAAGTGACATTTTGTGTGTTAATGCCGGTCACGCGTTCTTTTAAAACCGCAAATTAAATACCTCGATGTTGAGGTATTTAATTAGCGCTTTTAAAAGAATGCGCAACTGGCTTTACTGCACGAAATGTCACGTCTAAGGGTGCTTTTATATGAGCGGGTCCCGCTAGTCTAAAAGCACCCTAAAAGGTGACCCGCTAGTCTAAAAGCACCCTAAATTCCACTCGTGGGATATTTACACACAGCATGATTTTATGCAATGTGTTCGCCGCACACGTCTAAAAGCGGCCTAGGGTACCACCATTTTGACATGTATATACCCATTTTTGTGAGTACCTGTTTCAGCTGTAATAATTGGGCACAGCAGGCAGCAGCTGCTCACGCCACCAGAGAATTAGGCTTTTGAGCTGCACTGTGAAAACCACAAGGCAAAGGGATTTATATTCCACACCAAATGCCCCAGGGAAGAAGATTTTGATCATCATATGTTTAATAGTTTTAATTAAAGCTGAGCTGAGATTTGAGTTCTACATACCCTGTACGTGCAGAGCAACGGCTGCAAAAATGCTTGCCGAAAATGAAAAACACAAAAGAAAATAAAACCCAACAAGCAATAGAAGCCATGATTAACATACAGCAAACGTAAAGTCAGAGACCAACAAAAGGACAGCAGGTAGGCATACCAGCAACAGGAGCAGCTGCGAATCATGTGGTGTTGGCCAGTATTAATATCATACACTACTGGGAAAGCTGGCCATATTCTGATATCTGTTTCGTCCTTACTTTGTTTCCCACTAAAACCAACTGGTCGTCTTTTCTGAGTAAAATCCAAGCAAAGAACTCAGGATTCCCCCCACCCACCCAAAAAAAAGAATACAATGGCTTTTGCATTAAAGCTGAAATGAATAGGTTTTTTTTGTGTTTTTAATTATTTTTTTTACAAATATTAGGTGTTTTCAGACGTTACGAGATCACAGTCAACCATGGTTAATTCCTGGTGGTGGCTGTGATCACGGAACGTCTGTTGGGGGGAACGGATGTTCCCCCCCAGATGTTACCTCGGCGTGGAATCACATTCACCACGCGAGCGGCCGAAGCGGCAGGACCGGAGGCCGTCACGTGTTGAATGTGATTCCATGCCGGGGTGAACCCCGCCGTCACTCACCGGCGGGATCCCGGGCCGTGGCAAATCTGGCCAGACGCGGCGACCTCATTGGCCCCGTCGCCCGCCCATCTCCCAGATTCCCTGCTGGGATCCCCCGGCACGTCTGATACGGCGTGACGGGGTCATCCCGGCGGGGGATAAATAGGTTGTTTTCGGTACGGGGCCAACTGGCCCCGTAACGTCTGAAAACACCCATTATTTACATTTTGAATAGCTGACTAAATATCCACACCCCAAATGATATTAATTTCTCTGTATATTCTGGATGCTCCATTTTGGGGCATTTCAGTTTGGGTGTTTGGTTATTTGATTGAACATCAAAACAGAAATGAACAAAAAGTCCAGAAACAACCAACTAAGAAATTTGAAACAAATACCTGAATTAAGTAGGAATAAATAGAATATTTAACTCGCTTCATCAGATCTGATTCAAAGCAGGCACAATTGATTAAAATAATATTCACTGTGGATATTCATTTCTGCATGCCTTAAAAGCACACAAAATACAACTTGACATGGAAAACCACTGGTTTTGTACAGGAAATTATCACTTGTGCTTAATGCCATAATCCTAAAGCTAGCTACTCACTACAGCCAATGAAACTACTCATGAGTATATGGATTTAGGAATGTAGTCTCAGGGCACAATCCTCATTCATCCAGGTGTACAAGGGGGTCATGTGCATGTTAGCTGTGTGTTAAAGTACCAAGCAAGATCATTTGTAGCGAGAGGCATTGTTGTACAGCGTAACACCGGTCAATAGTCTGCTGCCTGTAGTGTGTCATCTCTGTACTCGAAGACGCATTCACAAACAGCCAGACCACATTTAAATGCTGACCATGTGGAGAGGTTATACTAGGCTCTAGGGACCAACACTGCATACACAAGTGAGAGTGGGTGATGGGCAACAGTGCTTCTCAAATAAGTCTAGCATGGCACTTTGGTTTGCAACTAATACACGTGCATCCACTATGTGCACCTAAGTAAAGGAAGGGTATTCTTAAACGCGACGGTACCACACATGGCTGTTTATTTGAAGGTGGTGTGGGTGAAGGCACGCTCCCATGACCCATGCAGCACCCACCCATGGCCACTCATGGCGCACCAGCGGAAAAGCTGGATTGCGCAGTGTGGGGGAAGACAAAAGGGAGGTCCGCCTAAGCCCGAGTCTGTTTGTCTTCCGGAGGAAATGTAAGACCTTTTTGTTTGGCCAGGTGTTTGGTGGGCAGGAATAGGGTGGGTTTGGGTAGAGGAGTGGGGAGGAGGACTAGTGAGGGTGGGGGATAAGGATAGGATGGTTGGTTGGGATGATGTGGGTTTTAAGGGTTTTTAAATGTATTTGATTATATTTTATATTTCTTATGTTGTTAGCCGCCTTGAGTCCCTGGAGAAGGGTGGGACAAAAATGTAAAAAATAAAATAAAATAAATAAATAAATAAATAAAATAAAATGGTGCATTGGGACAGGCACCTATGCATCCCTGGTTCATTTGAACCGGGGCACCCACGCATGCCATCAGATGAATCTAAGGCCCCACTGCCTCCCTCCCCTAGCCTTCCTTGTTTAAAAACACCCCAGACTGCATCCCAATATTATTCTCACATTGGTTCCACTGGATAGCAGTTACACAGGAAAACTGGGTTTCACTATTAGTACCCAGGACCAAAGTATGAGTATGATTTAACACATGCCTTCTACCCAGAGGGATGGTTTCAGAACAGGGTGCAACTGCTGCCCCTTCAAACCCTTGCAGTGGTGATACTTGAAAGGATGGGCTAAAAGGGCAAGCAGCACTGCTATAAAGTAAAACTGACAAGAACTTCGTCACAGAAGTAACAAATGGGCAGATCTTGCACCTTCAGATACCTTGACAAAAAGTGGTATGTACTAGGAAGGGCCGCACACCAGCCCCTGCCACAATCGCAGCAATTTTCTCAGAATTTGACACCTGGCCAAATTCTCACAGAAATTGTGTCTGGCAGCATGGAATGACAACTTGAGAGGGGAACACTTTTCTAGTCAATAGGATGCTGCTAGCAATGGCAGGGGTGAGAAATTCGAGGACAGAGTGAGTGTGGCCCTTTTCACTCACACACATACACACACACTCTAATACTGATAAAATGGATGTTACATTTTATTATACATGTTGCAGGGCACCCATAGAGCACACCTGCAACATTTATAATAAAACGTAAAAATAAAAGAGCCTCTGTCTCTTCTTTCTCTCCCTTTCCCCACCCCATGCCTTGGGTAAACGTGCAGAGAAGGAGGTATCCCACCTGCCCTTTGGTTCTGCAGCATACTCCCCCTCCCTTTCCTCTAGGGATGTGCGAACGCGGTTTGGATGTTCGGAGTTTGGAGCGAACTCGGTCTGTTCGGATGTCTGAACCGAACGTCCGAACCGAACTCAAAAACGGGCGAACAGTTTGGTCAAGTTTAGGTGAGTTCGGATGAGTTCGGGGGCAGGAAAAATGTGACTGGAAGGGGGAAGCAGCTGAGGAGCAGACTTCCTGGCACCAGGGGTGGAGACCAGCGGTTGTTTCAGGGCCAAATGATACCAATATCGAAAAAAATCTTCGAATTCAGTATCAGTAGCGCTATTGATAGCACTATTTTATTTTCTAATGTTTGGCCAAGTTCAGCCGAACCAAACTCCGCCAAACCGAACAACTGAACCCGAACTCGGGTTTTGAACTGAACGACTGAACGTCCAAACCGCATTCTGTTTGCACATCCCTACTTTCCTCTTCCCTCAGGCCCCACATTTTAGCACCCAGGAGCAGGGATAAAAGTTGGCTCTTATGATCTTAAGAGAGACAAAGTGGTTCAAATGATATCTTTTATTGGACCAACTGTTGTCGGTGGAAATAAGCAAGCTTTCTCGCCAGACAGGGCCATTCCTCAGGCATGTAGTGTGGGAAGTAGAAATAAATAAACTGAGCAAATGTTGGGCAGGTGTATATGAGGGGGCATGGACTAGGTGGGAGTGGATAGGACAAGGTAGGAGGTGGGGGAAGGGGGTAAAGAGAGAGAGGAACTGCAGGACAAGAAAAGGGGAAAGACAATTAAGGGAGCAGAACAGCTCAATTGAGAATTTTCCATTTGACATGAAATAGCTTTCCTCCCAACAGAAATTTCTTCCAGGAAGATATTTGCGGTTGTTTGGAATATTTATTTATTTATTTTGTGGGAAAATAAATTTAAGAAAGAGAATCTCCTTATTCCCTCTCCCCTCCCCTCATCAAGAGTACTGCCTACCTAGCAAAAGTAGGCGGCTTTATAAAAGAAGCAAAGTTCACAGTGCCCAGAGCGTTCATTTCCTTTCACTCTGGCAGGGCTGGTGTGTGGGCAGGAATCCATGAGGATGGAAAGTGAGAGGCAGGCTGAGGTTGGCTGCACTTTCTCATCACACTAAGTCACAGGCTAGACAACCCTTACATTTAAAAGGGAGGCAAGGCACGATCTAATCACCATTGTATGTTTGTGTTGGTGGTGGTTTTCCTATGCGCTATCATCCTTTTGGATTATGTCTCTCACTTTGTGCGTAAACAGATGGACCGCAGCTCCACTTTTGCTGCCCTAGCCCACTTCACCCCCAAGTTGACTTGCCTGCTGTTTGAAGACCGACCGCCAGATGCGCAAAGCAGAGCCGACTGCGGGTGGCGCTCCAGAAGATCCTGGAACACGCCTCTCCGAGGGAGCTGGTGCCAGCTCTGTGGAAACAGGCAAACATGGAACCCGGCCTTCTAAATGGGCCCATGAGCCCCGGCCAAAGACAGTCCCACTCGGATCACAGATGCCGGCGGACCAAATGGACAGAGCAGCTGCTGCTGCGTCGTTGCCATGATTACTAGAGCAAGCCATGGGGCCAGAGTGCAGGATTGGCTCACCTGTCTGTGTGTTCCCGAGCCGGGGCTTCCCTGGGGTAGAGGAAAGACATGTTTGTTGCCTGCGCACTTGGTTCACCCACCCGCCGTCTGATTCACCCACCCGGGCTGTTTGTCTGAACGCAGGCAAACCCATGGGAGTGTGCAACTCCAGAATGGGTCACCCATGCGCCTGCTCCAGAGCTCCAGCCCACTCCCTGTCTGTCTGAAAACACCCTTTGTCTGCCCGCTGTCCTTAGGAAGCCCAATTTTGTCTCTTATAAACACCAACTTAAGGTGTGCTCTCCAAATCAGCTCTTCCATATAAAGAACCTCCTAACACTTTCAAACACCAAGTTATTCTCATCACCAGAGTGCTTAAAGCGTAGTTAATCTGGGGCTTTTACCTATCACAAGGAACTTGCTTCAGGTGTGGAGTGGTGATCCTATTCTGGATTAGTGACCGTGTATAATACAGTAGAGATGGACATACAGATGAACAAAATCACAAAGAGTTGTTTAAAGCATTTTAGTTATTCCAGAATAGCAACCACGGATTGAAGAAGTTTGTGAGAACACACACGTTGCCTGCACTTGCATAACCAGGCCTGATGAGAAAGGGAGAACAAATTGTATCATGCCCCAAACTCATGCCCCGCCCCCAAATTACAAAAACTGTTTTAATATACATTCAAATGTGATAGCTATAATAATAATTACAAGTAACATATTTAAAGTACTAGTATGATCTTCTGAAATTGATTTCAAAACTTATGGTAGGAGGATGGAAGGTAGGGGACCCCCAGCAACCCTATAGTGGAGAATGGGGGGAGGACACTGAATTATGGGGGTTATTTCACAGCTAGAACTTGGAAGCGACAAATATATATGAAACAAACCCATTGGGGAGCATTACCAATTCTGGTGCAGAACAGACATCAACTGACCTAGCTACTATAGCCATAGTGTGAGAGAAGCTGATATAACTGCTGTGTGGGGTTACAGCTCCTGCTTGGCACTGGGATCTATAGGTTATAAAGGAGTCTGCCGCAGCCCAGCTGTGGAACCTTGGCTTTATAACTGAAGCTGTAAAGACTAAATAATGTTTGAACATCTGAATTTAATTTATTGATTTAAATTTCTACCACGCCCTTCCCCTGAGGCTCAGGGTGGCGTACATCATTAAAAACCACGAAATACAATTTAAAAAATCCCTTAAAAGAAAACCTACCCTTGCCCCAATCCTCACTCACTGCAGTCCCTATCTCCACCAAATGCTTTGCCAAAAAGAAAGATTTTACACCGCCTCTGCAATATGCTGAGGCTCAGGCTCTGACGAACCTCCGGGGTGGAAGGGAATTCCACAGTACTAGGGTAGCAAATGAGAACGTCTCTCTGCAGGTCCTAGTTGTATGAACAAGACTGGCGGGTGGTACCTTCAAGAGAGCGCTGCCAGCTGACCACAGGAGTTGCAGTGGATCATGGTAGGAAAGGCAGTCTGAAGGGCTACAGATCGATCCCTATTGTCATGGACTTGTCCCGAGAATCGTAAGGACAGAACAAAAATACCAGCCCTAGTATTTCTATGCTCCATGCTATGTGGCCTGCATAACGCTGACAGTTTACATGCAGTTGGTTGCGCTTCCCCAAGCCAATATTGCCAGAAGGACCATAAAGTGTGTGGTATTCAGGGGAGGGGAGGGGCGCATCTGCCTACCAATGTCTGCTTGCCCATGGAAGCACTGTGCCCTAGCCCATGGGTGGGGGGACACCCCCCCAGATATTTTCCATGGTCCAGCCTTGCCCCAGGATTTAGGAATCCTGTTCTCCTCTCCTTCCCTGTCATGGTCCCACTCATCTGGGCAGTCAGGAAGTCATCAGTGTGACTTCCTTGGGCAAGGAACAGCGGCAGTGGCATGAGGAGGAGGACTTGGGCCGCAGGTTGCAGCGGCACGTGCAAGGGAAGGCAAGGCAAGGAGGACTCGGCAACCTGGCTGAGAAGGAGGAAGGGAGATGAAGGCAGCAGAGCAGCATAGCAGAGTTGAGAGAGCAAGCCCCAAGGAGGCGCAAATCCAGGAAAGAGTGAGCCCCAAGGACCGAGGAGGGAGAGAGCCCCAAGGACTGGGGCACAGACCCAGGAGAGAGAGAGCGAGTCTCAGAGCCCTGAGGAAGTGCAGACTCAGCTGAGTGAGGAGGAGGAGGCCAAGAGATTGAGAGCGGTACCCTGATTATGGACCCCAGCAACAACCTTAAAGGCATGTGGTTGTGGTGGGCTCTTCCTCTCCAATTCCCCTGCATTCATCACTGCCCCAGCAATCTTCCCCTTTCCCACCGTGCCAGTGTTTCCTGTTTCCCCTTGCCCCCTACCCTTCCTTGCACCTCTGCACTTTCCACAAACTCCCGCACCAGCTACTTAGTCTCTCCTACCAGGGTGTGTGGGGGGCCTAGTCTATTTTCTGCACCTGGGTTCCTGTAACGGGCCCTCATAGCTATAACTATGCCCCTGGGCACTGTAACGGGCCGGTCGGGACAGGGGGGACTAGGGCAGAAAGTTAGAGGTGGGAGAAGGGCCCTGGATGTGCGCAGGCAGAAGAGGGTCCAGATCATTGATCTGCCCTCTATCCTCACCTGAGGACTACGACAGATGCTCATTTTTCGAACCTGGCAGCACTACAGATTGAAAGAGGACAAGCTGTTAACATAACAAATGTTATTATGAGGTTTTCAAGCAGAAAGGACTGATGCTTACAATTCTTTTGACAAGGTAAGGGCATTCATTTTTAAAGCATTTACATTTGCTGTTAACGGTTACTAACTGATTAAGAACTCCAGCAACTTGTCTCAAAAATAGTACTGTGGTGCAATTTTTGCAGTGTGTGTGTGTTTATAAAAAAAGCTTGTGATGTGCTTAATAATAACCTTTAAATTGTCCCCCCCTCCCCCCCCAAACTATGAATAGTCACGAGTCACCAATGTCCTGGCCTTTGGAAGTCCTTCCTTCCCTTTCCCCAGTCCTGGTAACTGAGTCTCTGATCAACGATGCAGTTATGGGAGACAGCTGTTTTGCTGCATCCCTATGCAGTTCTGAGTCCCCAAACTGGGGGACATGGCTGCGACCACCATTTAAGAAGAGAGGGACTATGGCTTCTCTGACTGTCCTCCCCAGTTTCAGCATCCCTCTCTTAACCATGATATGGGCAGGGCTTAATTTGGAGGTATGTGTGTGGGGACTTTCTAATTAAATGCAAAGGGGGCTGAGCCCCTGGAAATGTTCCCAGTGGGAGTATGCACTCTGCAATCCCATAAAGGGGATTTTTTAAAAAGATGTTTTATGTTGTAAGCCGAACGGGTATAAACAGAAAGAAAGAAAGAAAGACCAGGAAAAGGCCAATATTGGCCATTTCAGGGTTGAAAAGGATAGTCAGAAAAACCCTGAATGTTTTTTTTTTTTGCCTTTCATTAATGACTTTCCTGCCCCATCCCCTGTGCTGGTCATCATATAAATCAAATCACAAGAACTCTGATTTTATATTCAGCTGTAGAGAGACAGAGTGGTCAAGTGGTTGGGTTTCTACCTGGAGACTAAGGGTGAAAACAGACATGACGCTAACCACCCTTTAACCACCCTTGGTGGTTATTTATGCATGTTGCAGGGCTGTATTGGTGCCCTATGCAGCCCTGAAACATGCATAAATGACCACCAAGGGTGGCTAGCGTCATGTCTGTTTTCACTCTAAGGTCCCTGCTTTGACAAGATCTGGGGTGAGAGGTATGGCTCCTGGGGCGGCAGCCGTGGTTCCCAGCAATCCCCCCCCCCCTTCAAATTAAGCACTGGATAGGGGTGTCAATAACTGTGTTTATGCAAACATAATATCAGTTTTGCTTTGTTTGTTTTTCTCTGTGCTGCCTGTTGCACACTTTGTTAGTAAGACTTGTCTAATTGCTCATAAATGAACTAAGGCAGAAAAATGCTCCCTGCTCTAAATGTGACAGATCTGAGTTTATGAGCGCTTCCCCAAAGGGGTTTAATAACATCCTGTCTAAGATAATCAATGTCAGTTGTAGTCACTTTAATCCAATCTGCAAGTGCAAGGTTGAAAGATAATGAGCAATTATATGACTTATTTATTTGCCTGCTATATAAATATGAAAATGAATTTTAGCAGCATTCCTAAATTACACAGGGAAATAGTTTAATCTCTGGCAGATGGAAAACTAGACACACAGACGTCAACATTCATCCAGAAAAAGCTGCAAATGGGGGTGGGGAACAAGATGGAAAACGCTCTCGGTTCAGTGACAGCATCCTCATTGAAAATCAGAAGTCGCTAAAGCAATCCAACAAATATTTTCTGTTGAAAAGGAATATTTTTATAGTGGTAGCATGAAGCCAGTGTGCTTTACTCCTGGAAAAAAATTCTCTATATAAATAGTCCAGCAAAGCGCTGATTGTACAGTATTTCAGAATAGAAATAAGGAGCTTTTTATTACTCTGTGGCATGATGATGTGATTTATTTCCCTCTGCCTTCTCTTTCCCCCCCTCCTTCTCTCATTATTGATTCTCAGTGTCTTTAGGCTCTTCCACAGCTATGATTTCCCCCAGCATCCTCTGCCAGTGATAGAACCGAGACAAATTCCAGTGTCAAGTGAGGTCTTACCCTATGTGTAATATTTCTAATATCTGGTGCATGGTTATTCTGCAAGACAAATTGTTGGTCCCATACACTCAGAATGTTACCTCAAAAATGGTCTCTAACCCAGCTACCTGGAACTGCATGGTGTTCGTTGAGACCAGGAGTCACTTTGGAACGAAGCCCAAAACCTTTGTGCAGTTCAATGTGCAGAATACATTAATTCGCCTACGAGGGATAACAGCTACCCACTCTTTTTTGAGTGGAAGTTGACAGTTCCTTTGATGACTGGGACAGATTTGGAAGAGCTGCTTTGTAGCTGGTATATTTATAGAACAATAGTCACAGGGGAGAGAAGATGAGTGGGGAAAAAAATAATCAGCTCAGCTTTTGTAGGTGTGTAAAAGCTGGAGCAGAGAGGCGGCATCTGATAAACATGAAGATGTTTGACTTAGAAACTTCCCCCTCCACAAACACTATTTCTATCCTTGAGAATATGCAGAAAGGCTTCATTGGGACTTTTAAAAGGTGATAAAATTTTCCTTGTCTCCTGAGGGTTTGACAGTGAATGGTAATTTCCTTTACAGACTTTCGGGGGATGAAAGAGGAGAGAGCATTTGACTTTGAGCAGAGGTACAAAAAAATTAGTAAATGAGGATGTCAAAATCCTACCCATTCCAGAAGTAACATGAATAGCTGCTGTTACTGAACGTGGAGTCTGAAATGAAGGGGGAGGCAACAGGCCTTATGAGCAGGGCTGGCCTTACTACGGGGCAAGCTGGGGCAACTGCCCTGAGTCCTGCTATTTTCTCTACTTTTGTGGGTCCTGCAGTGGCCCCTGTTTCCACAAGGGCAGAGTTCCCTCTAAGGTGACAGAACCACCTCTAGGGACCTGGGCTTGCAGAGGGTGCATGGGGACATGGGCTCTTGCAGTTCATCTTTGCCCTGGACCCTGCAAGTAGTACTGGGTGTTTTTAAACAAGAGTGGCATTGGGGGGGGGGGGGGACCTGGCTGCTGAGTGGGATGGGTGCAGGGTGGCTTCACATGAGTGGCTTCTGGAATGGCTGCCCCATCCATGGGGCACTCTGGATTTTCCAGAGCTGCTTTGTGCAGGGCCTGGGTGGCCGGTGCATGGGTAATGGGAGCACGCCACCTCACACACCATCATTACATGAGCAGTTGGACATATGGACAGTGGGGGATGCATTTTTAAAATTATTATTATTATTATTATTATTAACAAACATTTATATAGCGCCAGCAGTGTACCTGGCACTTTACAAAGTAATAAAATAGACACGGTCCCTGCCCCTAGGGCTTACAATCTGAGAGACAGGAGCTGGGGGAGAGACTTAGGAAGGGGAACAGAGGGAGAGACAAGGGGTCTAACATTCATGAAGATGCGAGGTCTCAAGTGCACGTACTTGGCTTGGTTACGATGAGAATGACAGCAGGCAGGTCCATGTTGCAAGGATAAGGGTAAACCGATCGTAGGTATAGGAATAGTGGCTCAGCAGGATAAAGAGTCAGACAGAGCAGAGCGAAAGAGGTGAGTTTTAAGGAGAGATTTGAAGGTATGAAGGGAGGGGGCAAGGCGGATGTGGACAGGGAGGGAGTTCCAGGCATGGGGGGCAGCAAGTGAGAAGGGACGAAGGCGCTTAGGGGAGCAGGGAAGGCGTGGAAGGGTGAGAGAAGGGACAGAGGAGGAGCGAAGTGCACGGGCTGGAGTATGGAGGGCGATAAGTGCAGAGAGGTAGGGGGGAGCAAGGTTGTGAAGAGCTTTATAGGTGAAGACTAGGAGCTTGTGCAGGATTCGTTCAGGAAGGGGAAGCCAGTGAAGCGAAGAGAGGAGGGGCTGCACATGGTCGAAGCGACTGGCGAGGTAGATGACCCTGGCAGCAGAGTTTTGGACAGAGATGAGGGGAGAAAGGTGAGACCGGGGAAGGCCAGTGAGAAGGAGGTTACAGTAATCGAGGCGAGAGATGACCAGAGCATGAACAAGAGTTTTGGCAGACGAGACAGAGAGAAAAGGGCGAATCTTAGCAATGTTATGGAGGGAGAAGCGACAGGATTTAGCAACAGAGTCAATGTAGGGTTTAAAAGAAAGGGGTGAGTCAAAGATGAAGCCTAGGCTACGGGCTTGGGGGACAGGCAGGATGGTGACTCCATCAATAGTTATTGACAGTGAGGAAGGAGAGGAAGGATGAGGGGGGAAGATAAGGAGTTCAGTTTTAGCCATGTTGAGTTTGAGTTGACGTTGAGACATCCAGGTAGAGATGTCAGAGAGACAGTTGATGAGACGAGCTTGAACAGAGGGAGAGAGAGAGGGAGTAGAGAGATAGAGTTGAGTGTCATCAGCATAGAGGTGGTATTGGAAGCCATGGGAGGCAATGAGTTTGCCTAAGGATGAGGTATAGATCGAGAAGAGGAGAGGGCCAAGAACAGAGCCTTGAGGAACACCAACTGAGAGGGGGAAGGAGGAGGAGGCGGAGTTGGAGAGAGACACATTAAAGGAGCGGTCAGAGAGGTAGGAGGAGAACCAGTTATGGACAGAGCCACAAAAGCCAAGGGAGTGAAGGGAATCCAGCAAGAGTGAGTGGTCAACAGTATCGAAGGCAGCAGAGAGATCAAGGAGGACAAGAATGGAATAGAGACGTTTAGATTTAGCCACCAGAAGATCATTGGTGATCTTAGCGAGAGCAGTTTCAGTAGAATGAAGGGGGCGGAAGCCAGATTGGAGGGGGTCAAGGGAGGAGTTGGAGGATAGGAAGTCAAGGCAGCGGGAGTAGACAACACGTTCAAGCAGCTTGGAAGCAAAAGGAAGGAGTGAGACAGGACGATAGCTAGAAGGGTCAGAGGGGTCAAGAGTGGACTTTTTGAGAATAGGAGAGACTGTGGCATGTTTGAAGGCAGAAGGGAAAGAGCCAGTAGAGAGGGAGAGGTTGATGATGTGCAGGAAGGAAGGGGCGACAGTGGGAGTAATGGAGGTGAGGAGGCGGGAAGGAATGGGATCAAGGGGGCAAGTGGAAGGGTTGGAGGAGGAGAGCAGAGAGGAGATTTCCTTAAGGGAGGCAGGGGAGAAGGAGGACATGAGAGAAGGAGGGGGAGGAGGGAGAGGGGTGGGAGTGGGAAGAGAGGAGTGGGAAGCGATGTCGAGGCGGATCTTGTCTATCTTGGAGGTGAAGAAGGAGGCAAGATCCTGAGCAGAAAGGGAAGAAGGAGGGGGAGGACAGGGAGGCTTGAGGAGGGAGTCAAAGGTAGAGAACAGGCGGCGAGGGTCCCGAGAACAGGACTCAATGCGGGAGGCATAGTAGTGTTGTCTAGCAAGGGAGATAGCAGAAGTAAGGGTGGAGAGACAGAATTTGAAGTGAAGGAAGTCAGCGTGAGAATGGGATTTGTGCCAGAGTCGTTCAGCAGCACGAGTGCAAGAACGGAGGTGGTGGATACTAGGGGTGAGCCAAGGACGGGGGTTGTGGAAGAAGGCAGGGCAGGAACAGAGAGCAGCATGGGAGTCAAGTGTGGAGGAGAGAGAGGTGTTGAGAGCAGAGACAGCGGAGTCGGGGGAGGAGGTAGAGAAGACTGTAGGAAGAAGGGGAGAGAATGAGGAGGCAAAGTCCAGGGGATCAATAGCTTGAAGGTCACGGAAGGGGCGTAGAGAAGGGGAAGAGGAGGGGGGGACAGTGGGAAATATTGAAAGAGGCAAGGAAGTGGTCTGATATAGGATGAGAATCGAAGAAGAGATCAGTGACAGAGCATGGATGTGTCTCGTTTAACAACACGTTATACATTATATTGGTACAATATAATGTATATTGTACCAATAAACATTATTAGCTGGGAGGGCCCAGCTAATAATGTATATTGGACCCCCAAATTTCTCTCAATGGTCCTGGCTGGCAAGAGACACTTTTTATAGGGCGTTTATTTCTACAGTTTAGTGTGGGCTATAAAATTCTGTTTACTTACTAGTTAGATAGCACCATCATAGATATAAAGATGTGACAAAGAGAGAGAGGAGATTCATCCTCTCCTGAGTTTGCAGATCAACAGATAGTCACCCCTTAATTCTCCTCTCTTCTTTGGTGAACCCCAGAGAAGTGAATGTCATGGCTGATGAGGACAAAATTAATGTGGGGGCTGCCCACTCAGTTCTCCTCTGCTGCAGGGAGTTGTGTGTAGTAGCAGGTGGAGGAGTGGATGGAGCTGCTACATTTTTTTCCATCTGCCAGTCAAAATCTCATGGTAGCAGCAGGGAGTAGAATGGCGATCTTCCTCATATTAGCATTTGATGATGAGGGTTAGGACATGATGGTGGGGAATGGGTAGAAGAAAGTTTGGGGTTTGAAACTGTCTTCCCCTCAGTTTGTACTTGTGACTTCTCTGAGCATCACATATGTCTGATAAGTTCAAGCATCCCCCCACAACAGCACTTGCTATAGTCTTGGCCACCTGAAGGAGGTTACCTAGCTTACAACAGGTGGTGGGGTGGGAACAGGGCTTAATATGTATGGGGGGGGGGACTTGCCAGGGTTCATCCCTGGCAAGCAAATTCAAGGGGCAGGGCTGGGCCCAGGAAATGTTCTCAGTAGGAGTGTGCGCCTCACAATGCGAGAGACCAGGAAAAGGCTGATATTGGCCTTTTCAGGGCTGGAAATGAAAGCCACAAAAACCCTGTATAGTTTATTTGGTTTTCATTAATGACTATCCTGCCCCACCTCCCATGCTGTTCCTATAGATTAAATCACAAGAGCAGTTTTAATTCAGCTGGAGAGAAGCAGGGTAGACCAGTAGTTTGGGGGACTTTGGGTGAGGGTGAGTGCCATCTAGAACTCCCCCCGCCCCTTGCGTACGTTTGCTGAATCTGGACTTTGAAATCCAGGAACAAAGTGGTGCGTCTAAAAACCCACACAATCACAGAGTGCCCCTCACATGCTGTGAGGGGCAGACAAACAAGGATTGCTAGGAATGCAAAGAGTAATATAAACAGAGGAAACGTCTCCCTATCAGTTCAAATGAGCATGTCCTCCAGAGAAGGACCCTCCCCACTTTAGTCCAGTTTCTTTGCTGAAGTAATTACCACCACACCTTTATCCTTGTTTTATGTCCTCTGGTATTGTGAATACTACAAAAAAGGGTAAAAATGTGCTAGCGGGTTACTCAAACAGAAAATGTGCTTATGTGGAAAAAAACTAAAGGTCATTAAGGGATGCTGCCGCCACACATTTTACTGCCCTGTGTGAAGGCCCCTTACCTACCCACCCCGGTTGCCAGAGGGGTAAGTACCTGCAGGAGCCATACCCTTTGTGATGTACCAGTCAAAACACAAGCCAGTACTCTTTTGATGGCTTTTATTTTGTTTCTCGGCAATCCCCCTTTCTACAACAAGCGTCTTCCTGAACCCCCATATCCACAGTTCAGTCCAATCACAGTCTTCAAGGGTCCCTTGGTGCCAGGCCTGTTCTCCTCCACCTCAGTCCACCAATCCCCTCTCCTTGGGATATTTCTGCTTCTAGGCTTTCCTTCCTACCCTTGTCTGCCTCCTCCACTGCACTTTTCCCTGCTGCTGCCCTGCTACGCGGGTCCTGTCCTGGTTCAGCCCTGGTTCTCTCCAGCTTCAGGGTAAGCCTCACCCCAGGCTGTCATTGTCAAACCTTCCGTCAGGCTGCAGAGCTTAGTACCTTGGACAGGGTAGAGTGTAGAGCCTTCCAGAGGCCAGGTCTACTCTGCTCGGCTCCCAACCCCAGACGGCCTGGCTCCTGGGCCTGCAACCCCTCCCTGTGGGTGGCGTCTTAGTGTCAAAGCAGGCTTTCTTAAAAGCTGGAGGCCCTGTTTCAGACATTTTTTTACACCAAACATTCCCAAGCTGTGGGTTGGAGCCCAAGTGGGGTTACACCCTCTTTGGATGGGGTCACGACCCTAATTTATATTCAATATACTTTACATATCTTTGTTGCAATCTGGGTGTGTGTGTCATGGGATTATGTTTAGGATACAAAATGGGGTCACAGGTAATCATTTGAGGAACCCCCATTTTACTCTTTAAAACTACATTTCTGCTAACAACCTGTGCGCCAGTGGGTCAGGCTGGCTGGTGGGAGTGGTTGAGGAGTTTAGAGGTCCACCAAGCATTCTTTCTGGCTTCTGCTGGGAGTCCGAACCTCCTAACCTATGCTGAAAGTATCGAAGTAATGCCCCTTAGATTACAGTGGTAATTTATTGTGTCTTTTGAGGTTTCTCTCCAGGCATTTGGTTCCTTTACTAAGAAAAAAACTTTCTTTCAGGAGACACCAAAAGAAGCAACCCTTAAAATCCACTGAGATGGACATCTGGAGGGAGCATGTTCTACACTGAGAGGCCTGCCACAGTAAAGTAGCAGGGAGGAAAGTGACTTTTTTTCTGGGGCTGTGAGGCCTGTGTAGGTGGGGCTTGGGGTGAGGAGAGCCCCAAAACTTATTTCTCTCCCACAGAACCAGCTTTAGAATTTGTGGGCCCCAGGGAGAAGATAAAATACAGGATGTCTAATGGCTCCACCTCCTTCCCCATGTCTGTACCCCCTCAAGGGGACCCTTGAGGACCCTCCATGGGGCTCTATATGTGGTCATGGTCCCGGGGTCCTGCTGGAAGGGATTATTGGTCCTGTGCCCTGCCCTGCTGAAAACAGAGGCCACAGTGGAGCCCTGGAAAGTAGAGAAAATAGCAGGGCTTAGGTCATGTTGCCCTATGGTAAGGCTGGCCCTCCTCTCCAAGCCCCTGAAAGTTTTAAAATGGCCCTGAGCTGGTAGTAAATTAAATTTATTTCCATCTGCTGGCTGTTTCCAAGCATTTTTGAGGAAAACATTAAGCCTGGAACATGTTCCCTCAGAGGGTGGGGATATGGAGCCTGTCCAGTGTCTGGTGACAGGTGCCCACATTCACAATAACACACCATCACAGTAGGAACTAATCTGCTGCACAGTTGTTGGCAGTCTAAGGGGAGTGATTAAGGGTTGAATAGGTATTGAGAATGAGCAGTCTTCTCCTCCCCAGAGCCTATTATTTCAGATACTTAGCCACATCATTGAGGACGTGTGGGGAATTCTGAAAGCCTCTGTTACTAGTGTCTAATTTTGTCTCCTCCCCCGTCCCCCCACTCCCTGTGGCTACACACCAGGCCCATCAGTCTGTCTGTCAGTGCCCATTCCATCTCTCAATGTGGATACCCTGGCGAGTTATTGGCCTGTCTCTAACCTTCGAGAACGGGTGGTGGCCCAGCAGCTGCAGGCACATCTGAATCGCACCAGCTTCCTTGATCCCACGCTGTTGGGCTTTCGTCCGGGCTATGGCACTGACACAGTGTTAGTGGCTTTGGTTGATGAACTCCTGGTAGAGCTAGATAGGGATCAGATTACCCTTCTAGTTCTACTGGATTTGGATTTGTCAGCAGCCTTTGATACCGTTAAGCACGAGATGTTGGTGACTTACCTGCGGGACCTAGCTGGGGCGGACAGAGCCGTCTTACGATGGTTCTGTTCTTATCTTACCAGCAGATCACAGCGAGTAGTCCTAGGGGATTGTACTTCATCCCCTGGGTCTCTCTTGTTTGGTGTCCCGCAGGGTTCCATTCTGTCCCCTCTCCTGTTTAATGCGTATATGCAGCCACTTGGGGAGGTTGTACGCAACTCGTGAATTTGTTGTCATCAATATACAGATGACACCCAGCTGTATTTATCTTTTTCATCTGACCCAGGCCCTGCTGTCTCCTTGTGTTTTATTTATTTTTTTAATACAGAATAAATATGCATGTAAATATACATGGGGCAAAAAACAACTAAGACAACAACCCACACTCCTAAGCCCCCCCCAAAACTCCTAACCTCACCCATCTCCCTTGCCAAACGCCTGACAGAACAGCCAGGTTTTACATATCCATTGAAAAGAGGGGAGGTTCAGGGCTACCCAGGCCCTGGCCTGAAGGGAATTCCACAGCGTCAGTGCGGCCACAGAGAATGCCCTCTCCATCGTCGCCCCCCGAGAAACCCGGGGGACCTTGAGGAGGGCAATCCCCGATGACCGCAGGGGCTGCTTCAGTGCCCGGGGAACGAGGCAGTCTCACAGATACATGAGGCCTAGGTTGTACAGGGCTTTATAGGTAAGAACCAACACCTTGACTCAGGTCCGGAAGACAATAGGCAGCCAGTGCAGAGCCTGGAGCACCGGTGTTATGTGCTCCCAGTGCCCAGTCCCCGTAAGGAGCCGGGCCACAGCATTCTGCACCAGCTTCAGTTTCTGAAGCGTTACCACGGGTAGCCTCATGTAAAGCGTGTTGCAATAATTCAGTCTAGAGGTAATGAAAGCATGGATGATTGTGGCCAGGTTGGAGTCCGAGACATATGGCTGAAGCCGCCTCACTAGATGTAGTTGGTGAAATGCGCTCGTTACCACAGCCTCCACCTGGACATCCAGGCAGAGCTTGGAGTCGAGGAGCACCCCCAGACTCTGAACCTGAGGGATCAAGGAGGGACGCACTCCACCAATGATGGGTACCTCCCCACCCCCGCCCCTCCCCACCAGCATCGCCTTCATCTTGTCAGGATTCAGTTTCAGACGACTCGCCCTCATCCAGTCCCCCCCAGCCACCAAACACTGAGTAAGCACCGAGACTGCAGGGCCAGGGTTACCTTGGTGTCTGGCTGCTGTGGGGGACTGGATGAGGTCGAGCTGACAGGCTCAATCCCGATAAGACGGAGGTGATGTTGGTTGATCTGGGAGAGGGGAATGCTCCTATTATTGGGGGTGTTTGCCCTCCTTTAGTTCCATCTGTGTGCAGCCTGGGGGTGCTCCTAGACTCACAGCTGTGCTTGGATTTCCAGGTGTCAGCTGTGGCCAGGGGTGCCTTCCTCCAATTACATCTGGTGAGGAGTCTCTGCCCATTTGTCTCAGACTCAGACCTAGCCACCATCATCCAAGCATTTGTCACCTTGAGACTAGACTGTTGCAATGTGCTCTACGTGGGGCTGCCCGTGGTGACGGTTTGGAAGCTGCAGCTGGTGCAGCATGCAGCGGCCCGTCTCTTGACCGGACCGGGCCACAGAAAGCACATTACACCAGTGCTCCGGGCACTGCACTGGCTGCCTATTGTTTTCCGGGCCCAATTCAAAGTGCTGTTTTTGACATGTAAGACCCTAAAAATTCTGGGTCCTGCTTACTTGAAGGATTGCCTAACCACCTGGGCAGGCCCTGTGGTCATCCAGGAGTGCCGTCCTGGAAGTCCCACACTTCCGGTGGGTCCATATTGTCAGGCGGGCATTCCTGGCCGCTGTGCCGTCACTTTGGAATGCCCTTCGGGTGGAGGTTTGCCTCAGCCCAAGTCTCCTTGCCTTCTGATGCAGTTGCAAGACCTGGCTCTTCCATCAGGCATTTGGCGGGGAGAAGGGGGGTGGGTGGGATGGGTTAGGGGTAATGGGTTGGGGTTTTGTACTGGTCTTTGTAAATTTTTGGTCTGTTTTCTGGTTTTTAATTTCTGGTATTGATATTGATGTGTTTATTTTGTATGTTGATTTTTTTTGCTGTAAACTGCCCCGAGTCACCTGTGTGTGAGAGTGGCAGGGTAGAAGGGATTTTAATAAATAAATTATACAAAATTCACATACAGTTTTGAAATATATGGAATTTAAAATCGGCCCAAGTTCCGTTTGATTAAATTCAGGATGGTGAGGAAAACAGGTGCAGAGAGATGGGGGCAGGGGTGGTGGTTGGGGGGGGGGGAGTAGCTAAAGTATATAAAAATGTATCTAACCAGCTAACCAGTAGCTTCTTATTTTTGTGCCAATTAAGTTAATATCCTTTCTCTTGTGTCCTATACTTGTAAAGCTGGTCTTTCACATATTGTGAAAAGGGGTAGCCAGTTCATCCTTGCTGCAGCAAAGAACTCTTTTTATTAGTTGCTCTTACAGTGATTTAAGGATATTCCCTGTAGTCAATGATTATAGCCTATCTCAGAGCCATCCAAGTCAACACAAACTTATAATCTTGTTGACGTCTTGCGTTGGCCATCCGTTCTTAAAGGCACAGTACAAAACAAATTCTTAACACATATAAAACACAAGGCTGGCCTTAGAATTCATGGGGCCCAGGGCTAGGGTGGCCAGATATGCAAATTTTAGAGGACACTTATGAGAAGTACAAGTTATTATTATTATTATTATTATTATAATAAACATTTATATAGCGCCAGCCATGTGCCTGGCGCTGTACAGAACATAGAAATAGACGCCGTCCCTGCCTGTGGCTTACAATCTAAAAGACAAGGAGGGGGAGACAGGGAGAGGGGACAGTGGGAGAGACAGGGGAGATTCTGCATTGGACTTCTCATAAGTGTCTTCTAAAATCTGCATATCTGGCCACCCAACCCAGGGCAAAAATAAAATATGGGGCCTCCGTGGCCCTGCCGTCCATAGCACCACCCTTTTAATCTCTTCCTGCAACTCCCCCACCCTAGTAGATGAGGGGAGTGGGAGAAAAGCCCCACAGGAAAAAGCCACCCTGGGGGCTGAGAGTTGCAGGTCCCTGCAGAAACAGCCCATCTTGAGGCCTTGGGAGCTCTGGTCCTGAGGCTACAAGGACTGGTCTCCCTGTAGGGATCCCTCCAACTGTGAGGCCTGGGACATAGGCTCTACCGGTCATGCTTCAGGCCGTCCCTGATAAAACACAGGTAACTGCCAGGCACTGGGGTGCAGAGAGACTGAGCCAGGCCTTACCACCTGTGCCTAGTATTGCCACCTCTTGCGGTTTGACCTTGAGACTCCGATTGGCCCAAATGGGAGTCGCAGGGTCACACTGCAAAAAGTGGCAACATGCCCAGACCAGACCATTCCCTTTCAGAAAGGTTGTAACCAGGTCTGTAGAGATTGTGGGGGGCATTTTGCCTGCCCTCTAGAAATAAGATGAGTTCCAGGTTTCCCCCTTCAATTTATTATTATTTTATTTATTTATATATCACAAGCTGTGCACCTGGTGCTGTACAATCAGTAGTTATAGACAGGTCCCTGCCCCAAGGGGCTTACAATCTAAGAAAAACAAGGGAGGGGAGACAAGGGAGAGGTGAACATAGGAAGAGAGAAGGAAAAATTATTAGTCTGGAAACTAAGATATTTGAAGGTGTTGCTGAGTGATTGTGTAGGTCTAAAGTGAGAAAGTAATATTCAGAATTTTAAGAAAATGTCGGTATACATGGCTTCTGTCCAACATGACCTTCTGAAAGCAAGTAGAATCCCCCCCCCTTGTTATGCTCTCCCTCCCCCCCCCATCCCTGTGTTAATGTCCTAGCTATGGGCCTAGTCATAACCCAGGTTTGAACCTGCTGAAAGGGTTATGTGAGCCAGGGGTGGCTACTTATTGGACCTCCTCCTGGATATATTTCCACTTCCTGCCACACCTCTTGTCTGAGAAACTGGTCCGGAGGCCTGTGCAGCCAGATCCCTTGAGCGTAGCTCCATCCTCCTCTTTCTTCCCAGCCTTGCCTCCTCTTTATATCCCGCCCCGAGCTGTTCTCAGGAGGGGTGGGATATAAATTAACATAATAAATAAAATTAAAATAAAATATATGTGCCAGCCTTTGACCTCTGTCCCTGCCATGTCCTTGCCCTGCCCCTTACGGACTGACTTTCCAGCTTCAACTCCTGGGCCAGAATTTTGATTTTGAGCCTGTTCCTTCCCCCACAATCTGTTGATGATCTGACCGGGTCCCAATCCTGTGAGGACTAAGGTTTCCATCCTGCAAGCATGACAGCAACACTGTGCAGTGTGAGTAGTCCCACTGACTTCAGGAATTGAAACTGACCCCTAAGGGGCATGAACTTCATATTTGTTTTGACCTTTAGGCTTGTAGACGTTAGTAACAGAAAGATATGAGTTGATTCCATGGTTAGGTGCACCATGAGGAGGAAGACATAGAAGTATGTTATGTGTTAAAACAGACTGAAGCTCTTTGTATGTAGGTCACTAGGTATCCAGTCCAAATACGATCTTGGGTAGGTACTTCTTCTCCCCCACATCCTCCAAGATTCGTTTTGCCAAATCAGTAGAGGTGGGACTCTAGGCAAAACTCGGTTATACTGGTTCTCAGTTCTCGGTTCTCATTTATCACTTCTTCTCTAGGGAATGATGTGTGAACGCGGTTCGGAAGTTTGGAGTTCGGACCACACTCCACTAGTTCAGTCGACCGAACTTCCGAACCAAACTCGAATTCGACCAAACTGTTTGGTCGAATCCGAACCAGTTCGGAAGGCCAAAAACAGCTTAAAACACCAGTTTTGAATGTACCAACTTGGTTCGGAAGTTCGGAATTTGATTGAACTCGACTAGTTCGGTCGACTGAACCGAACTTCTGAACCGAACTCGATTTTTGAACTGACCCGAATTTCCGAACTCGGTTCTGTTCGCACATCCCTATTCTTCTCTTGGTTCTTGGTTCTCTCGGTATCAGAATTTTAACATTGCGGTTTCCCCCACTGACTTCAATGGCGAAAACCACAATGTTAAAAATTGGATTAAAAAAATGCAAAACCCCCGATACTGCCGATACCGAGAAAAGGACCGAGATAGTGCATTAATCCGATAGGCCCATTATCGGGTACTTTTGGTTCTTGGCAATACTGAGAGTCCCATCCCTACAAATCAGGGCTCAAAGAGCCATGAATAGAATCATTTGCCGTGAGACATCTCCCTGTTCTTGTCCACAGGAGGCCCTCTCAGAGGGGGCCATGCACCTCCTGGCTAAGCATAGGACTATCTGGATGCCCCATTCCCCAGGTGAGGAAAGACCAGGCTGTACGCCGCCATCTCCAGCTCCAAATGCAACCCCACTTGGGTAAGTTTCCGGTCCCAAGCCACACCTGCTCGGGGGCTGTACACCTACATCACTCTGCATCTGATACAGAGATGCCCTCAGTGTGTGAAGTGCTATATTTTTGGACCTTACTTCTCAAAGTAGTGAGCAACCACTTAGGCAAGCAAACAGGAAGTTCTGTGCTTTGGTCCTCATTTAAACAGCCTGACATCCTGTGTCTTCATATGAGTGAAGGCTGGATCCAGAGTAGTGCAGGTTGTGTGATCACATAGGACTCCATGTGCTGGGAGGCCCATGAATAAACTTTGAATGGCAACGTGAGTGTGAGAAGCACTGGTATAAGATATGGGACCACAAAGCCTCAAGCAGGGAGCCCCCAACCTCAACACGGAGGGAGGTGTGTGTGTGTTGTATTTCTGGTTTCAATGCCAATTTTGTGTTTCTTTGCCTGTTTTGTGTCTCAATTTTGGGATCTGCTACATGGGGCTGAGAAGCAAGCAAGCAGGGGGGTGCAGCCTCTGTGTGTGGCCTGTGTATGTGTAAGGGAGTAGAGCCTTTTGTGTGTGTGTGTGCATGTGCATGTGGAGGTGGTGAGGCTACAACAAACAGGAAAGGACCCTGGTATCAGCAAGCTCCAGAGCACCAGGAGGATAATCTTATGATCTTGCCCCATCTGATTCCCTGGACACAGTTCCCTCTCCACCTGCCTATAGAAGTAGGCCAAGGCCCTGAACCATGAAGCACTCAGAGTTCAAAAGCAAACTAACCTATATGAAAAACAATTCACTCCTAGAGATCCCCATTGGTGGGGCTAAACTCCCCCTGACCAGCACAACATACAATGAAACTTGAAAGATGCTCAAACTGCCAGACCAATAATTAAAAATCTCAAATTAGAAGTGGAAATGGAGGGGCACAAAGCACACTAACATACCCAAAAATTGCAGGGCAGTCTTTGTGCTTTGAATATAGAAACGGAAAAGATTTTACTTAATTTTTTTTTTTTTTAATGTTTTATACAACCCTATGTTTTATCAGGTTTGCACATCCCTCTAAATTAGAAACAGCAACACATGCTTAACATATGGGCCTGCAGGGCCTACTATGCAGGAAGCCCCAACCCCTGAAAGGGATGTTATATTTAATTGAACATCAAAAGTTAATTTCCCTTTTTTTAATGAGTGAATCAGTGTGCGTCCATCCAATATGCTTTGTTGGGAGCGGCCCTGAACCCTAATTTCACACAGGGCCCCAGCTTCCCAGGATCCGGCACTGATGTGAGTGCCAGGGCCTGCCTGAGTCTATGGGACTTTCTCTTCCCTCTCATTGCTGCGTCCCCACTACCAAACCCTCCTCACAGAGAAGCAAACACAGGCGGTAAAGTGGACAAGGTGTTAACTGGTGAGATAGCCTTAATGATAAGATTGCAATCCCTGTATATAAAGGGGCTGGCATGCTTTCTCCACCTGGATCAAGGCTCCTTGTACTCTTTTAAAGTGATTTAACAAAAAAGAGAGAGTGTTACACAAAGAACTTGCCAGGTGGAAGCAATCAGAGCACAATTAAATCTGCTATCAGCTGACTGAATTATCCCTTCTTTTAAAACCCAACTGTTGTGGAACATGTCTCACTCGATAATTAAAAAATGTGTATGTTCAGGTAAGGCTTATTACCGCTTGGTTAATTCCTGTCATGTGCCGATTTGAGCTTTCTCCTCAATTCAGTGCTAGAGCGCTACAGCAGAAAAGAGCCTCAATCCTTTTTTGGAACAGAATCTGTGGAGGTCATGGGATCTTTGCTCAGCATTGACAGGATCTAGCCATGGCCACAAGAAGCAACAGTTAGAAGTAATGATATTAAGCATTCCTTTCCAGTAGGGGCAGCTATGGATTAAATTCCATCAAACTATGGAGATGCTATTTTGGTACAGTTGGGCAATGCACAAAAACAAGTTAGACTTTGATCAGTTTTTAAAGTACTGAGTATATTGTGGTACTTAGGGAAACCATTGGAAAGGAAGCTGAAAAATCAATATGGAAGAAATTCTTTTCCTGTTGTGTTCCTTATCCTTTACACCCTCCACTGTAGCTCCAGTCTCCTTGGGCCAAATTCTACACAGTGCAGCAACTAACTATGGTAACCAGGAAGCAGTTCGTTCAGGCTGTATAGACTGTAACTCAGTGGGTGTTAACAAACAAGGCGGTGGTCCACTTAGGCCCACTTGGACCTGCTTTGGCCCGTGGGCCACCATCATGTTTGTTGGAGCTAATTCAGATGTTTGCCCCAAAGCTTTCTCAGGCGTGTTGGTGGCTAGCTTGGGCTGTGATCCTGGAGACCTCTAGGATCACAGCCCGGGCTAGCTGTTGACATGTCTGGGAAACAGCCTGCCCGACTGGGCTGAAGCGGTTTATCGGTTCCTGGCCTGGCCCGTCATTGGCTCCCATGGCTGCCTGTCATGTGGGCTGTTGGGCACAGTGTGGGGGGCGGGGCCGAATGTCTACACGTTCGTGTGGCTCCCTGCTCCTCCCCCCCTCAGCCAGGCTGTGTGGACGCTTGTTCCATGGATGAATCCCATCCTGACTAGGTTGCCAGCAGCTTCCTGGGCTGGAAAAGCTTGTGATGGCAGTGCTCTACTATCCTGTGTGTTTTCACCCAGTATGGAATTTAGCATCTTACACTTCTCTGTGGGCTGGTTCTGGTCCATCATACACAGCTTGGTCCCACCTGTGCCAATGTATTCATTGTATTAATGCTTGCATGCAGGGTTGCCACCTCACTCCAGCTTTCATTTGAACTCCAGTTTTGATTCAGGGTTTCCAGGCTTCAAGGGAAGCCCCATTTCCCACCCCCAGGTCAGCCAGGGGTGCCCATGGCTAACTGAGAAATGGGACTTCCACAGCAACAGGGACTGGCCACCTGAGGAAGGGGGTAGGGGCCATGGGGACTTTCCCACTCCCTTTCCGGTGTGGCCCTCACTCTATGGATCACCGTACAAGGGCAGGGTTACATCAGTATGATGCCAGCTATACCTGTCTTTTTAATCTGACCCAGGTCCTGCAGTCTCGGTGCAATCCCAGTGTTTGATGGCTGTGGTGGACTGGATGATGTCGAAACTCGACCTGGGTGAAGTTGAATCTCGACATGAGGGAGGTGATATTCACTGGTGGGTCTGGGGTTCTGGATGCAGGATTATTGTCTGTTATTTGCCCCGTGTTGACATCTCAGGTTAGGAGCCTGGGGATGCTCCTGGATCTACAGCTGCATCTGGATCTCCAGGCATCGGCTGTGGCTAGGGGCGCTTTCTGCCAGCTACAGCTCTGCCCCTATATCTCAAACTCTGACCTGGCCACTGTGATCCATGCATTTGTCAACTTGAGGCTAGATGACTGCACTGTACTCTACGTGGAGCTGCCCATGGTGACAGTTTGGAAGCTGCAGCTAGTGCAGAATGCTGCAGCCCGTCCTCTCACTGGGATGGGCTGCCGGTAGCACATTATGCCGGTGCTCCGGGCACTGCACTGGCTGCCTATAGTCTTCTGGGCCCGATTCAAAGTGCTGGTGTTGACCTATAAAGCCCTAAACGGCCTGGTCTCTACCTATCTGAGGGACCGCCTCACTTTCTGGGTCCCTGAGTGGCTCTTGCGGTCATTGGGGGCACTCTCCTGGAGGCTCCCCGCTATAGATGGGTGGGGGCTGACAAGGCAGGCATTCTCAGTGGCTGCTCCAGTGCTGTGGAACGCTCTCCCGCCGGTAGGGGTCTGCCTCAGTCCGAGCCTTCTTGTGTCCTGCCGTCAGTGTAAGACCTGGCTTTTCCGCCAGGCATTTGGTAGGGGGGAGGGT
Source organism: Sphenodon punctatus (assembly GCA_003113815.1). NCBI lineage: Eukaryota > Metazoa > Chordata > Lepidosauria > Sphenodontia > Sphenodontidae > Sphenodon > Sphenodon punctatus. The sequence goes on along the minus strand of QEPC01002847.1, from coordinate 476,788 downwards.
TAAGGGGTGGTTTGGGGTCGGGGGGGAGGGTTGTTGGGTCTTTTGTTTCTCTATTGCACTTTATTTGTATTTATTATTTTATATTGTTTATTTATATGAATTTTATATTGTTGCTATTTTATATTTTTATATATACTGTATTTTATTATACGTTGTGAGCCACCATGAGGTGCCTGAGGCAGAAGGGGCAGGATACATCAGAAAAAGATATGTCATCTCCTTTTTGCCGACCTCTCTGGGTTTTAGGGGTGTGCATGTCATTTTCGTTATTACAATAATGATAACGAAAATTGTCATTTTAGTTTTTGTTATTGCAGTAATGAAAATGACAACCGAGGATAACGATAACAAAAACAACAATCGAGAATATGACAACCGAGAATAACCATGGTGCAACCACACGAGACAGACGGGAGGGTACCATGCCGTGGGTAGCCTTACCCGTCTCTGGGTACACGGACCATGTGAGGCGATGCATTGTGTGGCTGACAGATGTTTCCCCCACCCTGGGCTGGGGCAAAAAGCTGGCTGCTATGTGGCGCATCCTCGGAATTCCTCCCCCCCCCGAAAAATGGAAAGGGTCCATGATTGCCCACAACAGGGCTGAGCAGGAATCAGGCCCTTGCCGTTCGTGTGGCCTTACTCCATGTTGTGGGGGCTGGCCAAAAGCTCCTATGAGGAGTTGAGGCGGCCAACTTAAAAACATTAATTTAAAATCCCTCTTAGGCTGTCTAATTAGTTAATGGCCTGTGCGTGGTTGAGGAACCACAGATAATACCTGGCGTCAGTGGACAGGGGTGAGCGTTTACAAGAGGTAGCTGAAGGAAACAGTCAGTTGTGGGGATGAGGACAGATGTCTCAGACAGTTGTCTTGTGCTAACAGAGGCTCAACAAAGAGCTGAAAACCTCGCACGATCAAGGTAAAAACATACAGGTATGAGAACTATCCCAGGCGGTGCCAGACCTAGTTTCAGGCCTAAAAGAGAAATTCCAGATGATAAGTCATTAAGGCTGGAGATCAGCACTGGTAAGAAAGAGGGAAAAGATTATTAGGGTAAGAGGCGAGATGAACTGGAGCAGATCCTATAAAAGATTGGGAACTTGCCCGAGGAAGTAATATGGAACAAGACTCTGTTTTAGGGATGTTTGTTTACATTTGAAACTTATAGACTGTCACATGAATAAATCTTTTATGCCTGACTTGAGCCAGAGGGGAAACAGACACAAGGTTAAATTTTGGGAAATGAGGGTGTATGGTGGGTCAGCACTGGGGAGGACAAAGCTGCTACAACGCCAAATTATTTATGATTATTCTATGAACTATAGCAATTTGATCCAACCCTAATTTTAGACTTGCTTAATAATAATCTTGTAAGTAGGGCTATCTGAAACAGTTATACATTTAAAGCTTGTTCCCTGGATTTGATTGTTGATCCTTTTTATACCCAAAATTTTTGATATCACATTGGAAGTACAAAATAGTGCTTTCCTTCAAGTCAAACATCTTCACTGAAAAATCAGTGTCCACCAAATAGATCGGGGTCGTTCGACCTTGTTAGTTCTATTAGATCTTTTGGCTGCATTTGATACAGTTGATCACGGGATGTTGGTGACGGAACTGTTCTCGAATGCTTCTGCTCTTTCCTGACCGGTAGAATGCAATGAGTGGTTCGTGGGGAGTCTTTTTCATCATACCGAGACCTCTCGGGTGGAGTCCTGCAGGGTTCGGTTTTGTCCCCTCTCCTGTTCAATGTATACATGCAGCCACTTGGTGATGTGAGGTCAGGAGGTTCGGCGTGCATTGTCATCAATATGCTGATGACACACAGCTGTATCTCTCCTTTTCAACAGACCCAGGCCCTGCAATGCTTACTCGGTGTTTGACAGCTATGTGGCACTGGATGAGGACTAACCGACTGAGGCTGAATCCCGACAAGATGGAGAAGATGTTGGTGGGTAAGGCGATGGAGATGGTGGCCCCCGTTATTGGCGGCGTCTGCCCTCCATTGGTACCCCAGGTACAGAGTCTGGGGGTGCTCCTCGATGCGCAGCTCTGCCTGGATACCCAGGTGGCGGCTGTGGCGAGGAGTACCTTTTGCCAATTACATCTGGTGCGACAGCTTCGGCCATTTGTCTCAGGCTCTGACCTGGCCACCGTCATCCACGCTTTCATCACCTCCAGATTGGACTATTGTAACGCGCTCTACATGGGGCTACCCATGGTGACAACTCGGAAACTGCAGCTGGTGCAGAATGCAGTGGCCCATCTTCTGGTAGGACTGGGCTGCCGGGAGAATATCACACCAGGGCTCTGCTCTCTGCACTGGCTGCCGGTGGTTTTCCGGGCCCAATCCAAGGTGTTGTTTTTGGCCTATAAAGCCCTAAACGGCCTAGGCCCTACCTATCTGCGGGACCGCCTCACTCCCCGGGTGGTCGCTCCATGGCTGTGTAACTCCCTTCTGGTGGCAGCCCGTTTGGCCCCGGATTTCCCCTCTTTTCAGAGAAGTTGTAAGACCTGGCTGTTCCACCAGGCATTTGGCGGGGGAGATGTGTGAGGGGGTGGCTGTTTGGTAGAGGTCATTTTTATTTCTGTCCTCCTTTTAGTTGTATTTAAATTGTTTTAATATTTGTTTGTGAATTGTAAGCCGCCCCGAGCTGCCTGTTGCAGGAGGGGCGGGGTAGCAAAACTCTAAACATAAATAAATAAATAAATAGAGGAAACCTATCATAAGGAAGGAATCTTAGACACCCCCTCCCTCCCGCAATCTCTGGGTGATGCTATTGTGTCTCCTCAGATAAGGAGATGCTATTGTGTCTCCTGACTTATGATGAATGCAGCTTTTTTAAAAAAATACACGTACTGTCTATTTCTTTAGTATAAAGATTAAAATTTTTTAAAAAATTAAACATTAAAAGTTTTTAGAGCCATAACTCTATATCAGAACTGGGCAAATCATGGCTCTAGAGCCACATGCTGCTCTTTGACCCCATTGTGGTAAATGGATGAGGCTCTTGGGATTAGGAAATTTTGCCTCCTTCCCTCCCCCGGTCTAGATAAATCACACAGGATACAAGACACTGAGAAAGTTGTGAGTCATGTAATCCTATCACTGGTATGTGGGTAGTTCCCACTGAAATGAATGTGAGTTGATCTTGTACAAACTGACGGACTAGTCAGGCCCAATGTTGAGTCTGTTATAGTGTGCACAGGAAAATTGGCAACTCCTAAGAAAGTGAAGAAAAATATACTGTTTACATGAAAGCACGGAGCAAGGAGTGTATTTAAATCAGATTAGCGTTTGTCTGAGACATAACTCTTAAGCAAAGCATTTGGCAGGTGGGGTTAGGGGTTGAGGTGAGAGGGTTTAGGGATGAGGGTGGGTTTTTAATGAGTTTTTAAAATTGAGTTTTATTGTATTTTTAATATGTGTGTTTTTATTATGTAAGCCACCGTGAGCCCTAGGGGAAATGTAGGGTAGAGATTTGAATAAATAAAATAAAATAAAATAAATAAACACTACCATTCGTACCCTTGCACGCTGTTAGGGAGCCTTACGAACCTCACAGATTTAGATCACAATTGTATGTCTCATTCCAAAGATAGAGGATGCTGTGCTGTTAACAGTGCTGACAGGGTGCTGGGGCACTGGGCCAATACTGAATGAGAACAACGGTATCTTTCTGTTACTGTGGGAGTAGGGACCTTCAAGCAGGCATTGGAATAGAATTGCACATATAACCAGCAGACTATTCTATCTTGCAAAGCAAAGAGCATCAGCAAAGATTTCCACATGCCAATGCCGATGTTTGCAAACACTTCTGGCTCTTCCTGAAAAAGACCTTCAGTAACTAATCCGATGAACATTTTTACAGCGTCTGCAGACAGCTATAGGCTTATTATTAGTCTGAAGAAGCCCAACCAGTTCCTGGGAATTTGTATGTTAGACCATTGATCACTACTGGTAAAACTGAATTCACTGTTATCAAGGCATTCATCTTCCTTGGAAAAATAGGATCTGCTGATGCAAAGATTGATAAGAAGGTGACTTTCCATATGCAGACAATGAGTTTTGTCCTTGGTTGGCTGATCAAGCATGTAACAGGATAGGCTCCCCTGATCCCTCTGGGGTCTTATCTCACTGTGGGTGCTTTTGTATGACACCCCCATACATGGACATCCACTGTCCCCACAGGGGAGCACTCGTGTAAATTCAATGTGTGGGGGTGTGCACTTCTGTGACCCACATACTGCCCACACCATCTATGTATTATTATTATTATTATTATTATTATTATTATTTATATATTGCACCAGAAGTGTACCTGGTGCTTTACAGAGAATAAAATAGACACGGTCCCTGCCCGAGAGCTTACAATCTAAAGACAAGGGGAGGGGTGACAGGGAAGGGGTATCAGAGGGAGAGACAAGGGATGCGACATTCACGAGGATGCGAGAACTCAGGTGCATGTTCTTGGCTTGGTTGCAGTAAATGGGAGTTTGCAGATAACAGGTATGGGATAATCCTGGGTGGGGATAATTAGCAGAAAAAAATCCAGAGTGCCCCATGCGTAAATGGGGTGGGTGTTGCGTGGATGGGGTGGCCATGCATGGGGCCACTCATGTGAAGCACTCCCTCCACGCACGACGCACCTTCCCCATGCACTGACCCCTCTGCAGTGGTGCTCATGTAAAAACACCTTATGTCTTGCTTCAGGCCCAGACTGGGCACAGTCCCTCCCAGTCTGGTCCCCTTGGTACCTGCGTATTAAGTGACCCTACATTTCTCCACGGCTCCTGGTGACACCTTTGGGCGAGCCCCTTGGCACTAACCCAGTTCCAGCCCACGCAAGGGATGGGCGAACAGAACCAGTTCGGAAATTCGGTTCAGAGCGGTTCAGTTCAGAAAGTCGGTTCGGTTCGGAAGTTCGGTTCGGTCGACCGAATTATTCGAGTTTTGTTCGAACTCCGAACTTCCGAACAAAGTTCAGAAATTCAAACCCCATTGAACTAAATGAAATATTATCTTTTAGGGATGGGCAAACAGAACTGAGTTCGGAAATTCGGTTCGGTTCGAAAATTGAGTTTGGTTCGGCAGTTTAGTTCAGTTGACTGAACTGGTTGAGTTCGGTCGGAACTCCGAACTTCCGAACTGCGTTCGCCCATCCCTAGCCCACACCCGGGTCAAGTGTCCAGCTCTCAGTATCACCAGGGCTCTTGTAGCTTTGGGTGAGCTCCCGCAGCTCCCAGATTGGCACTAGCCTTCCACAGCTGGGCAAGCCCCCAGCTCCACTGGTTCCATCTTCTCTCCTCAGCACACTTGGGCACGGCCTTGCTCAGTGCCTCACATGGCTCTATTTGTCTCACCAAGCGGGTTCTCTCTCTATCTCTCCTTGCCTCTGGCAGGCCTGTATTCCCTCCAGTCACTCTGCAGGTGCCTGCTCTTGCTTGGTTCCCTTACACACCTGGCCTCGTCTGACCCCGCTAATTAAGTCAGCATCCTCTTAAAGGGCCAGACAGCTCTGTTGTTGTATCAACCCTTAAAGGGCCAGTCTCACTGTCTGCCCTTTTACACCGTGTGTTTGGAGTGAGTGGTATCAAGCTTGACATTGATACAAAGCTCATCTTCTGCCACTATATCAGTGGTGTTCAAAAATATTTTAACCATGCCAGCCTTCCACTCATTTGTCAGAGCTGAGCCACCCCAATTAACACACACACACATAATTCTTGCTCTGTTTCTTCCTCTCCTCATTCCTACCCTTCTATTGTTTCCTCTTTCCCTCCCCCCGTTTCTTTCACTCTCTCTCCCCCTTGCAACCCTATTATTTTGTCATTTTCCCCAGCTCAGTGAGCGTGGAACTAGGTGTTTTTCAGTTGGGGTCCTTTGCACCCCCTGCAAACACTTGTTTCCACCCCTTCTGAGGGGTTCAGCCCCCAGGTTGAGAATCTTGGTTCTATACGGTTGCCAAACATAGACATTCTGTACAGGAGATATAGTCAACAACTGAAAAGCTTTAATCAAAGTCACTTTCATCCCTTAGTTTGTATTCAGTGGCAGGACACAATAATTCATAATGTAACATGGATACAGACCCTTGAGAATGCCAGGCATTCAATAAACAGTCATGGCATGCCAAAGTGAGTGAAGGACATTGAACAACCACGCTCAACCACTGAACAACCAGTGAGGGAACAACATGTGAGAAGCATAAAGATTGGCGAGCATAGCCCTCTAAGTATACCCTGATTGTCTTTCTAACTAACACGGTCATCCTTGAATATAAGGGACACTGCTACTATTGCTACCACTTCCTGCAGTCAAGTGGGATTTCCTTGGAATAATTTTTCAGGCCTTATCCAGCTTTGTGTTTGAGAACGGCTATTAGCCAAGTAGGTTGGGGGATGTAACCTCTTGACTGTCGGGGAGCTGGGAGTGAATGGCAGAGAATGGATCACTCCATTATGATGTGTTGGGCACTTTTGAGAAGCAACCAGGAATGATCGCTGTTGGAAACAGGATGTTGGGTTCAATGGCTGACCCAGTATATCAATTGCACTGAATAATAGCACCTTTATAGCTGCACTGTGACCTCTTCTGGGTTTGTGCCACAGAGTAACACCATACAGAATTATGAATTTTACTTATTTCGGTGAAACCCACAAACTGTTACTGAGTTTCACATTCCAGGGCTCTCTGCTGAGAATAGTGGACAGAAATCCCCCAGATACCATAACCTACAGCCTCTCCTCATATGTGGCCCACTTGATTATGATTATGGTGGGGTTGTATTTGGAGACCTGAGAGAGAGAAAGGTTCAAGTGCAGTTGCACTGCTCACCCTGCTAGGTAGTCCAGAGAGGAACAGGGATTCTAGGTAAACCAGTTGTTTAAGGGTTCTGTTCTGGCAGTTTAGAGATTCCAGATTAATTCCCTTCTCTACCATAAAGATCCGCAGTGACCTTGAATCAGCCAGTAAATCATTCTGTGCTTCGTTTCTGATCAGTGGAATGGGGTCAACATCACTTCCCTACCTAAAGGGAGTATTGTGAAGATGAATACATTAAAACCATATATACGCTATAGGGGGTAAGATATGGAAGATACCTAGAAGACACCTCTCAAAGTATAACATAAGAAAAAAACTTTTATGGGAAGGCTGGAAATTGAATGAAGTAGGCTATCATCCAAGCATACTTAACATGGTGTCAATGTGTAAGAGAGCAAATCCGACTCCTCAATTATTTAGTTACCATTATGGAAAACTTTATTTTTCATATATTAAATATTAGCTTTCCTATCTAAAAACTGTGTTTCCTTTTTATTATGTATAAGGGGCATGGGGTTTCCTTTTCTTCCTAGTTCCTTAGTTTTTTCGCTAACATGTTATATGAACTGGATACAAATAATTTTTTTCTTTTCATTTCGCAATTCCCCGGTGACCTCATTCTTCATTATTGGTGAATCAAGTAGTAGACAGTGACCTTACCTTCACCTGCCCTTGAAGTTTCATTATGATTAAACAATACATAGAATCAGAATGTTCCATTTTACCTGAAATGCTGTAAACCTAAAAAATTGTGGCACAGGATAAACTAATATAATGGCCATCTCTGATCTCCTTTCAGAGACCTCTCTGACAAAATCCTTTCCCAAAGCTTGAGTTTAAAGACCAGTACCATGGTTTCTCACTGTCTGCGCACAGGAATTAGGCAGTGCCCCTAATTAGTCTGTGAACCTGCTAGTTGTACACATCAAGTTCTGTGACTGGAAGTGGTCAGAAATGAGCTATATAGCAGAGTATGGATAACTACTGCTGAATGCTTAGCTGTATTGTAAGTATGCTTATTTGCAGCCAATTATGTCCACATGGCTTCCTCTTATCACTGTTGTGTAAGAAGCAGAATTCACATGAAAAACAACCAACCGGTAATAATTTTCCTACCATAATTTGTCCAATTCTGCAGCCCTAACTATGGAAGGAGTCTTGTGAGGGGCTGATCAGGGGCTGATCACTCTTGGTTACCACTGACCATGGGTGTTAACAGAAACGACGGCAGAGCACTGCCATCACGACACGATCCAGACTGCGAAGTTGCTGGCACCAAAGTCAGGATTGGGTCTGGCCAGCCAACAGACATGCCAGTGGCCCAGCCACCAGGGAGTCACATGAACGTGCAGGTGGCCCAGTCCTCAAGCTGCACCCAGACAGGCAGCCATGGGGGTCAGTGATGGCTGTCATGGTGGCCAGCCATGGTGGCCCTGATCCAAACTGGGCAATGGCAGGCTATTTATTTATCTTATTTATTATTTATCTTAAAATTTATATGCTGCCCCCTCCTGCCTCAGGCATCTCGGGGCGGCTCACAGCATTTTAAGAACATTTTAAAAACATTAAAATAAACAATAAGAATTACAATTTAAAAAACAATATAAAACCCTGTCCCCCCCCCAACCCTAACCCAACCCACCCACCCCATCTCCCTCGGGAAAGGCCTGGTGGAACAGGTCTTACATTGTCCGCGGAACGAGGGGAGGGTGTCAGCCAAGCGGATCTTTGGTGGGAGGGAGTTCCACAGCTGTGGCTCAGCCACAGAGAACGCCCTCCTCATAGTGGACAACCGGGGGACCTCGAGGAGGATGCCCCCAGCTGACTGCAGGGGTCGCTCCAGGACCCGGAGTGTGAGGCGGTCCTGCAGATAGGTGAGGCCCAAGCCATTTAGGGCTTTAAAGGTCAACACCAACACATTGAATTGGGCCCGGAAACCTACTGGCAGCCAGTGCAGAGAGTGAAGCACCAATGTAATATGCTCATGTCGGCCCATCCCCGTGAAGAGATGGGCTGCCACATTCTGCACCAGCTGCAGCTTCTGAACCAGCACAAAGGGTAGCCCCATGTAGAGCGTGTTGCAGTAATCCAGTCTCGAGGTAATAAAAGCATGGATGACTGTGGCCAGATCTGACTCCGAGACATATGGTCTAAGCCGACGCACCAGATGTAACTGGCGAAATGCTCCCTTCACCACAGCTGCCACCTGGTCATCCAGGTGGAGCTGTGGGTCCAGGAGCACCCTCAGACTATGGACCTGAGAAACTAGGGGAGGACGGACCCCATATATGATGGGGGCCAGTCACCAGTCCCTCATCCCTCCCCACAACCATCACCTCCGTCTTGTCAGGATTTAGTCTCAGGCAGCTCACCCTCATCCAATCCCCCACAGCAGACAAACACCGGGTAAGCACCGAGACTGCCGGGCCTGAGTCAGAGGAAGAGAAAAGATATAGCTGGGTGTCATCAGCATATTGATGACATCTCACTCCATACTCCCTAACAACCTCCCCCAAAGGCTGCTTGTAGACATTGAACTAGAGAGGGGATAGCCCACTGTAGCTCAAATGTTATAGCCCACTGTAGCCCACTCTGGCCCAGTAGGGAAAATGGTAGCCTGGGCTGTGACCTCCAAGGTCCCCGGAACATCTGGCAGGGCTGCAACAAATGTGATGGTGACCCATGGGCCACAACCTACCAGAGCAGCCCAAAGCGGGCTACCATCACTAGGGGTGGGAATTCCGGTTCTCCCGAGAACCGATATTGCTGGTATTTGGGTGTACTGGCTTAATCCGATAAATCCGATATTTGCCTGTACTGGCATACCGGATTTTTAACATTGGCCGCTTTACTGGATTTTTTACATTGCGGCCATTGAAGTCAATAGCCACAATAATAGCCGCAATGTAAAAAAGCCAGTAATTCGGCCAATGTTAAAAACAACCCCAAATTCTTGAGTGGGTGGGTTCCAAGGCTTTTAGATAGAGCCATCAAACCATAGATGAATCAGAAAAAAGAAACAAAAAAGTCATTGTTTATGTTTTGGGGGTTGGTGTGTGGTGCCTCATTATGTAATTCCCCTCAGAGAGCTCCTAAGAGCATGTGCAGACCACTCCATAGTAGCAGGGACTCAACCCCAAGCATTAAAAACCATGAATCAAGCTTGTCAAAACCTTGAGAGTTTAATAAAGAAAAAACCCCATGGGACTCCTTTTATTGGTCTTCCAGTGTTTGAGCCTTTTGTGGTCATATTTTCAAGCTTTTTTTCCTATGAGGGATAGAAATATATCTTGTAAAAATATGGAAGTTGAGAGATGAAGGTTGGAGTCTTGATGGCGGCAGTTGGGACTTTTAGCAAAATGTGATCTACTGTTGGAAGTTTGGATAAGGTCATAAGAATTTGCAATACTGCCCATGGGAGTGATATTCTTACACCACAGTCTCTCTGATCCTTTTTGGGTCTTTGCAGTGGGCCATGCACATTCCCTATCCTCCAAAGAGAGCGGTTGTGCCTCACTGCTCCACTGAATAATGAGGGAAGAGGTGTGGGCTCCTAGATCTAGAATAAGAATATTTGCCACTCTAGGTGGCCTCAGGCAACTGCCGCCCCCTCCTCCTCGTCTTAAAGCTTGGTGATGGCTGGATCGAGGTTCAAGAAGCAGTGCTGGAGGGGGCGGGAGAGGTGCCTCCTTCAGCTTCCCACCATAGGCATTAGGCAGCCCTTTCCTCCAATCCAGCATGGAGTTTAGTGGTGATGGTAGTGGGATCGAAGGCAGGAGAGGGCAGTAGTGGAAGTTGGATCGGGGTGGAGACACCTCTTCCATCCCCATCCAGCTTCTGCCACCGGAGCCTCTCCTGCCTTCAGTCCTGCTGCTGTTGACACAAAACTCCATGACGGAGCACCTCTCCAGTGCAGAACTTCTCAGTAGTCTTACTGCAGAGACCTTACTGGGCCTGGGCTGGGTCAGCCACATGCTCTACTCAACCATGGCCAGGTTTCCTAACTGTGCAAAAACCTGCCCCCTACAAAGTTCTGTGCTATCATGGTGCTGTGTCTGTAGGGGGCGGGGTCACATTGGAAATGAGGAGAGAACCTTAGCCCTGACCCTTACAGACTGTGATAACACAGGGTAAACACAAATGTGACAGCTGCTCGGCAGCGGCCTGACCTGGCCACGGTTGGGAAGCTGTGATGGACACGGTCTGGACTGGGTCAGGGCATCGAACAGACATGCCTGGAGCTGGGGAAGAGGGAGCTGGGGAGCCCCCCCCCCCGATGGCCATCCATGGCTACTGGCCATGGTGAACCTGACCGAACAGACATGATAGCCCGCTGTGATCCTCTTTGGCCCAGTCAGGAGGGCTATAGGCTGGATTCAGGGGTTTCCCGAGGTCAGTGCCTGGGGTAGTTGCTGACATGGCCGGGGGCTATCCTGGGCCAACATCTGGCAGCACCTGCACAGATGTACAGGTGAGGTTCACAAAGCATGACAAAGTGGGCCACAAGGGACCACTGTCACATCTATTTTTACTCATTGTGTTCCAAAGAGGTGCAGAGCCACCCAGACACATTGAGCCCAGACTCAAATCCCCTCCCAATGCAGTCAGAGCCAGTCTAGGCCCAGATTTCTGTCCTGAGAGGAATTCTACCTTGATCTCTCCTTACTTTGCCCAGACATGGAACAGCAGAGTAGAATGGGACCCTAAAAAGTATCAGAAATAGTACCTTTTTGCCTGATAATGTGTTTTGTTATATTGTACCACCTTCCCAGCAATGTAAGTTCATACTAGGTTCAGCAGACAAACAGGTTATTAGTACCTCATTAATAGGGATGGGTGTTCAGATGAAATTATGGATTTGAATCCGTTATGGATTCAGATCTATAATTTCCAGATTTGTTGATGGATTTAGATTATGGGTTTCTATTTAAATCTATTAAATACATGTACAAATGGCCGCTGGACTATTCTTCACATTCTCAGTCCTTTCCCAAAATCATGGTGGCAGCATCGCCGTCATTTTGGAAAATAGAAGATGGTCTGCACATGTGTGGTGGCTGTGGCGAAACGCCAGCAGGGGGCGCTATACAGCTGAGCCACCCACCTCACTGTGTTTCTCCAAATCCCTGACCAGGGGTTCCCACAGCTGGCAAACCCCCGAAAACCCTTGATATTCCGCTGCCACCACCCGAGTGTTTCCCAGCGGGCATTCACACCACTCAGGAAATGTGAACCCCCCCCAAAAGGCATAAGCCTTACAGCTTCCCAAAAGCACTCCCCTTTCCTGGCACTCTGTTCCTGGGATTTCCTCCTCTGCATTGGAGGCAGATCCCCAGAGCTACCCACAGGCTCCCTTGGTTCCAAAGCTGTTGGCTTCTAGCCAAATAGGTAGATTTCCCCCCACTTTAGTAGCTTGGCCTGGTTATCTGGCCTAAGGAAGCGTATAATGCTCAGCCAATAACACACACACACCCAGTAGGGTAAAAAGAAAACTTAGACTTTACTGGTACATATAAAAGGGACAAAAGCACAGAACTAGGGGTTGATAACCCTTTGAGCAAATCAAGTCCGGTTTGGGGAATGGTACCCCGTTTGGAATGCGCCTATCTAGTACAGTATCTTGAGTAGCAGGCAGGCAAGCAATTACTCACGCAGGGTTAGTCCTCCTTGTCTGATCTCCATAGGGGATGGTTTTCCTATGGGGTCCAGGTCCTTCTTCTGGCAAAGCCAGAGGTACAGAGTTACTGTTAAGCCATGCAGTCCATGTGTGCCTCCAGGCAGGGAGGTCACCAGTCTAGCAGGTTCTGCTAGAGATCTCAGCAAGAGAGTAAGAGTTTGGAATGGGTGTGTCCTGGCTTTTTAAACTTGACCCTCTTCCCCTTTGGGAATCACCCCCAGGCAGGGGTTTCTCCAATCCAGGTGAACTGCCTGAGCCCTCTGACCTGTGATGTCACTTAGGTGAAACATCATGGTGTTCACCTTGAGATGGCTTTTGGAGCATCCCAGAACACTTGTCCTGTGACCTTGCATTGGTTGATAGGGTGTAGCAGCGTGTTTGTCTAGGGTACTCTGGTAGGGAAACAGGGGCATTTTGCCATAGTGGCCATTTTTGCTAGTGCTGTATTTTGGAAAGGGCTGTGCATACATAGAATGGCCCCACTGCTGCACAATGTTTTTTTGTTTTTGTTTTTTTGTTTTTAAATTCATTTTAAAAAATTTAAATATGGATCTGTAATCTGAATCTGTAATGGCATGACCTTTTACAGATTAATCCATAACTGCCCATTATGGGCAGTCACAAATTAATCCGAATCTGTAACGCCCAACCCTAATGAACAGATTAATAGATCTATCATTGCTGGGAGTGGAGTGAGGCACATTTTCTCCCTTTAAGAAGCTTGGGTAATATTTATTTATTTATTTATTTATTTAAATGGTTTTACTACCCTGCCCCTCCTGCCACAAGCAGCTCGGGGCGGCTTACAATAGCAACCAGATAAAGCCACAATAAAACTAAAAACCATATTTAAACAGTAACCATTAAAACCATTCATAAAAGGAGGATAAGCACCGATATTAAGAACAAAAGATAGATAACACCCAGGCAGGAGGGCTGCGTGCCTGGATTGAGATGAAAACTAAAAAAGAGAGGAGAAGTATGGGTGTGTTTGTGAGAGATGATTCTTTAGTATGCTGAAAGGGACTGTCATTGCTAAGACTTTCAAAACTGTTCTCCTGAGTATCTTTAAAACTAAAACTCTAGAGTTACAGTCAGTGCACACATTTTAGAGAGTTGACTTTTTAACAGGCTGAGTTGCAACTTGTGAACCATCAGTTCTGCACATATACACATATGTACACAAAGCCTCTCTCCGAGACATCCTTTTTTTTCAGCTCACCCCCAAAGTTAGTCAGTGGACTAGTACAGGTTTTCATAGACACATGCAAATTTACGCAAATTTCAGGTGGAATGAAGTGTACTTATTTTTCACAAAGTGTCACTATTTTATTTATTTATTTATTTTTAAAATTTTGCTACCCCGCCCCTCCTGCCACAGGCCGCTTGGGGAGGCTTACAATTCACAAAACCTTAAAACAACATTAAAACAACAATTTAAAACAACTAAAGGGAGGACAAAAGAAAAATAGCCCCTACCCAACAACCCACCCCCTCACCCATCTCCCCTGCCAAATGCCTGACGGAACAGCCTGGTCTTACAACTTCTCTGAAAAGAGGGGAGATCTGGGGCCAACTGGGCCTCCACTGGAAGGGAGTTCCACAGCCATGGAGCAGCCACTGAGGACACCATCCCCTGCATGGCCCCCCGGAAGACTCAGGGCACCTTGAGCAGGGCACCCCCCAATGACCGCAGGGGTCGGTCCAACACCCAGGGAATGAGGCGGTCCTGTAGATAGGTAGGGCCTAGGCCGTTTAGGGCTTTATAGGCCAAAACCAATACCTTGAATCGGACCCAGAAAACCACTGGCAGCCAGTGCAGAGAGCACTGGTGTAATGTGCTCCTGGCGGCCTAGTCCTACCAGAAGATGGACCACCACATTCTGCACCAGCTGCAGGATGGGCAAGGATCTAATTCACAAGATGTGGCCCTAACAGCCTCAAGAACACCGACTGCATCAGCAGGTGTCACTGATTGAAATTGATCCCACAAAACCGGACAAGACGAGGCTTCCATAACCTCCAGTTCCCCATATGTATTAATTGTGCCACTGAAGTCATGGTGAATCTGAGCGATTTTATCCATAAAATAATCCACAAACATGTCACAGCGAGCAGTAGGTGACTCCACTTCAAGGCGGAGGAAGGCCGGACTGACCAGCCCCTGCACCACCCGGAAAAGCTCCACTGGACGGGATTTAGCAGATGCTATGAGGATAGCAAAAATCTCCCTTTTTGATGACCGCATAGCTACGACATAGGCCCGTAAACTGGCTGTATGATGCAATCTGTTGGTTTCAGCATGCGAACGACTCCACCATCGCTCTAACCGCCGCCCTTCTCGCTTCAGCCCCCGCAGTTTCTCGGAGAACCAAGGAGGCCTGCGGAGCTGTCGCCGGGGCAGTGGACACCTAGGAGCTGTCCGATCAATGCCCTCCGTCAGAAAGGTATTCCATAACACGATGAGGTCATCGATGGAACAGTCGTCAAGGTCAGAGGGAATCTCACCCAGAGCCTTCTGGAACTGATCAGGTTCCATCAGCCTCCGGGGGTGAACCATCCGAATTGGTTCTGCACCTTTCCAGGGGCAGACATGCGCCAGAAGCAAGGCCTGCAGGAGGTAATGATCCATCCATGACAAGGGCACAGCTGATAACTCCCCCACTAACGGAGCACCAGTCTCAAGGCCCATGCAAAACACAAGGTCTAAGGTATGTCTCCCCTGGTGTGTCGGGCCAATAACTCTCTGGGACAGGTCCATGGTTGCCATGGTGGCCATGAACTCATGCTCCGCTCCCACAAGATCAGTGTCAGCGTAAATGTTGAAGTTCCCCAAGACTACTGACTCTGGGGACTGCAACACCACTCCCGACACCACCTCTGCCAAAGCATGTAGGGAGGCTGCTGCATATTGTAGCTATTGTGTGTGTGTGTGTGTGTGTGTGTGTGTGTGGCATAGTTCTATCAACTGTTTCAAAAGGACGAAAGGGTTTTCCCAAGGCACTAAGCAAGACAAATTGGGAGGTAACAAGCAAGGGGGCAGAGGTGGCAGAGGAGGGCCAGGCTCGTCAGTTGGTCAACTCTCCAATTAAGCTAGCTCCGCTGGCAATGCTCCTTGAAGAATACCCAGTCAAGGAGGATGCAGCATTCCTTTTGGAAGGGTTCTCAAAGGTTTTCAGGATCCCATACGAGGGCCCTAGGGTAAATTAGCAAGCTAAGATTCTTAAGCTGGTGGTGGGCCTGGAGCAAGTAGTTATGCAAAAAATTAAGAAAGAAGTCATTGCAGGCAGGGCAGCAGACCCCTTCCCATTCTTGCCATTTGCAGTCATGAGATATTCCCTGCTGGGTATCATCCCCCCAAAGGCCCCAGGGAATACAGGCTAATTCATCAACTTTCTTACCCAAGGGAGGTTCAGTGAACGATGCCGTACTGCAAGAGCTATGCTCTGTGCATTATGCTTCATTTGATGCTGCCATGAGCATGGCGTGGTCATGTGTGAAGGGGGCCCTCATGGGGAAGTGTGATATCAACTCCTCATTTAGGCTCCTCCCGGTGTCCCCCTCGGATTATGACTTATTGGGTTTCACCTTCCCAGGTCAATTTTACTATGACATAGCGCTTCCCATGGGCTTTGCAATTTTGTGTGCAGTTTTTGAAAAGTTCAGTATGATGCTAGCATTGGCAGCTAAGAATAAGTTGGGGTGAAACTCCATTATTCACTATCTGGATAATTTCCTGTTCTCAGGGGGCAGGGCCTCTCAGGAGTGTAAAAATATGACGTCCTCTTTTGCAGAGCTAGCAGCCGAGCTGGGGGATTCCCCTCGCCAAGGAAAAAGCTGAGGGCCCCACCACAAAACTATCATTTCTAGGTATCGAAATTGACTCACTAGTTGGCTAGTCCAATCTTTCACAGGACAAGTTGCATACTCTGAGGCAGCTCATATGCAATTGCATGGCCATGAAGAAGGTCACACTTCAGGACCTCCAGAAGTTACTTGGCCACCTAAACTTTGCTTGTAGGGTGGTTACCCTGGGTAGGGCCTTCTGTGGTTGTTTGGCAAGGGCCATGTCTGGGATCTTAGCTCCGCAACACCACATGCAAATGAGCAAGGGAATGAGGGATGATCTAGCTGTCTGGGACCTTTTTCTGCAAGAATTCAGTGGAGTCTCCTTATGGAGAGAGGTCAGAATGCTTGGCCATTTTTACATGGATGGGGGTGGGTGGGTGGGGGGATGGGTGTTCTGGCGCGGTGGGTGGAGGTGTGTGTGTGTGTCCCTTTACATTAGGGGTGGGGAATCTCAGGCCCGAAAACCAAATGCGATCCTCAGCAAGTTTTTACATGGCCCCTTTCCAGTGCCTGGATCTGGCTCCTGGATCCAGTCTCTACCCCCAAGCACTGAAAAACTGAACTCAGGATAATAGAACAGAGATGAGGGCTTGCTGCACACACAGGTAGAGGACAGATCCATGGCCAAGATCCATGATCTGGGCCCTCCTTTTCTTGAATACAGCAGTTAAGCACCCCCACCTCAACCACTATGTGGCCCTCGGAGCTCGTACTAATTTTCAGTGTGACCCCCAGGACAGAAAAGGCTCCCCACCCCTGCTTTACATGGACACACACACACCTCCACCCACGGGGCCTCCTCCGGTTTTCTGGAGGGCTCCATGGTTGGAGGTGGGTGGGTGATGGGTGTAGGTGGGTGTTGCGCGGGAGCACGCAAGCACCCCCACCCATTGCCTGCGGTGTTCACATGGACGAACACAGAGTGAACGCCCACCCAGCATCGTCTGTTTGCATGAGCACCCCACCGGCAGAACACCTGCCCGAGCACCAAGGGGGGGGGGAGGGGCTCCGTGTAAAAATGGCCCTTGAGGTAGACTTACAGGTAATCTTGGATGCAGCAAGAGCATCTGGGTTTGGAGTTTTCTTTCAGGGCCAGTGGTGCACCAAAGATGGCCCCCCAATTGGTTGATCACAGACATTATCAGTGGCATAACCTTCCTGGAGTTTTTTCTGCTGGTGGTGGCTGTCAACACCTGGGGCTCATGCTTTAAGGATGCCCACGTGAAATTTTGGGGCAATAATCAGGCAGTGGTGCATGTAGTGAACACACAATCGTCTAAATCACCCACTGTCATGAGGCTAGTGAGGCATTTTGTTCTGCGATGTCTAACCCTTAATGTGCTTTTCCGCCAGGCATGTGCCTGGTGTTCAGAATGAGATTGCTGACACGCTTTCTTGCTTTCAGATGGACAGATCCTGTTCTTTAGCCCATGGGGCAAGCCTGAGCCCGGGCTGGTGCTGGAAGATCTATGGGAGCTTGGAGCAGGGTTGTAGACATCTTCATTCCTGAGTCTGTGACCAAGAGTACGATGAGGGCTTACACCAGTGCTTTTGAAGGGTTTTGGTCCTTCCTTGTACAGTAGGGGTTCCAACAGGCCTGGCCAATTTCCCCAGACTATGTGAAATGGTTCATAGCTCATTTGATACAAGCAGGACTAGTCCCATAAACCATCAGGGTACGCCTGGCAGCAATATCATTTTTCAGGAAGGTGAACAGTTTTAAGGAGCCCTGTGGGGGTTTTCAATCAAAAAAGACATTGGAGGGCTGGACCAGGATGCAGACCAAGAAAGGAGATTCATGCCAACCAATGTTGGTTAATATCCTGGTGCAGTTGTTGGGAGCCCTGCATTCCACATGCTCCTCCCCGTATGAAATGCTTTTATTTTGAGCTGCATTTACACTGGCCTTTTCTGCCGCACTTTGCATCAGTGAAGTCAAAGGCAGACATCTCTGATTGGGCATTGAAATGGGTAGAAATGTTACTCTCCCATGGGGGGCAAGGGGTGCAGGTCACTGTCAGACAGTCAAAGACGGACCAGCTGGGTTGTAGTCAAGACTATTTTGCTGGCCCCGGCTCTGAATGCGGCAATTTGCCCGGTCCAGTCATTCAAAGAATACTGTGCTGTATGGAGTAATGAGCCAGGCCCTCTTTTGGTCCACATTAATGGGGCACCTTTGACATAATATCAGTTCATGTATATGTTTAGGCAATGCCTTCACCACAATGGTATTCCCCTGGAAAGGTTTGGCTCCCACTCATTCCGTATTGGGGCTGCATCTATGGTGGCCGATGGGGGTCTTCCAAACAATAGGATAAAGGCAATAGGTCGATGGAGGTCGAATGTCTACAAGACATACATTAGGGAGACTGACTCCAGGATGGAATTCTAACCTGTTACGTTTATTGACTTGTCTCCCCCTCAGCAGGTGTTGATCAATCCATCACGGTTTAGATTTGTGGTCATAGTATTGTTCGGTAGGCTAGCTGGAGAGCAGTAGCATCCAGCTTTGGACATTGGCTGGGTCTTGATTTGCATGGCAAGTTGAGAATACGTTGGATGGGGTGGAGCAGCACGCGCTGGGCTAATTTGCTACCTCTTTTGCAGCGAAGAGCCGCTGACTATGGCCCATCTGATCTCCTGATCATACACTTAAGGGAGAATGACCTGGTTGAGAAGAAGAGCTGTGTGCTCTTAAATGACATAAAGAAGGATTGTGAGCTAATGTGGGACGTATTACCGGGAACAGTCATCTGGCAATTGGAGTTGTTGAGTTGCATAAAATGGTGCAATGCCTGGCGCCCGGCAAAGATAGAGTGATGATCAAGGATAAAGATCAACAGGTCAGTTGGTAAAGAAACTAAGGGCATGGGAGGCTGCGTAATATGCCACCAAGACATTTCATTCTGCCATGAGAAAATGTACTACAAGGACGGGGTACACTTGTCAGACATAGGCAATGATACGTGGCTACGTGACATACAGGTCGCATTGTACGAGCATTTGGGTATCCCTGTTTGGGGAAAGGGGGGTAGGAGCATGTCTACACCTTTTCCTTCCCCGCCTTTTTGTGGCAGATATCAGCCTGGGAAGCAATAAGTTGAATGTTAATGAAGCTTAAATTGGATCTTAGCATTGCAAATTTAATTGGGGATGGACACCAGGGAGGGGGCTTTTGAATGGCTGAACTGGTTGTCCCCCTCATCTTTCAGGCCTTACCCTAATTGGCGAGGGTGAGAGCAGATTCGTTTGAGCTGGAAACGTCCAGCAGAAATTTGATTAGGTCTTGATTCCCCGGCTGACACTGGCACAGAGTAAAAAGGGCTGCCCTGAAGGTATCAGGTGTGGGCGCACGTGTGCAGACAGGTACCAGGTGTGCCCAAGGAGGGGCCTCCTACAGTATGTTAATAAAGTTGCAGCCTACGCCCATATTTAACCATTTTTGTGTCTGTGCGATTCCTCGAGCCATGATACCTGCAACTAACACCAGCCATTTTCTCTCCCAAGCATATTTAGCAGCACTTCTGTTCCCAACCCCCATTTACTGTTGATCAGGCCCAGATTTCTAACAGAAATGTCAAAACTGTCAGACTGACACAGCAAACTGTTCTGTGCTATCTTTAGAAAGAAACAAAATGAAGCTTTGAAGGGTATTTCAGCCAGAAGCTCAGAGAATCAGACTGTGAAACTTTTAGATTTAAAGATTAAAACTAGGAAACCAAATGGCAGGAGAGGACAACTTAAGTAACAATAATGCATTCAGCTGATGATTTGCTACATACAGGTTTTTTTTGCCAAAACTCTTGTTTTGGCAGCTGCAGCAGCTTTGTTCCATGCAAGCCTGCACTCTGTAAAGCTTTTAGAAATTTTTGTTGTCATTTCAAGCCTCACTAAATATTTCTTTACATTTTTATGGAAAATAAAAGAGGAAAACGAAATCGTCGTTTTTTTTCTCCTCTGCCTCCTCCGTCTAGAAAGTCTTTTCCTTGAGCAAGGCTTTAGCGTCTTAATTTTTATGACCAAGGGTAAAAATAGAGAGCCAGTGTAGCCTAGTAGATAGTTTTGGACTTTGGAGATCATGGTTCAAATCCTGCTTTAGCCATAAATTCACTGGGTGGCTGTGAGTTGGTCACCGTTCCCAGAAAGTAAAGTATAGCACAGATATTCCATGTGAGTCTCTGGGAGCCCTTTATAAAACAGGATCAAGGGCCACCCTAACCTCAGCACAGACCAAGACTTCTAGCCCTAAACTGACCTTTTTGGGAACCTTTTGTGAGCTAAAACAGGGAGGGAGCTCTGTCCTCTCATCAGGCCTGAGTCAGGGTTATAATACGGGCCAGGCCCTGCCCTGCTATTAAAGCTTTTGCTGGGTCAAACAAGGGTGGTGGCAGGGGTATACCCTGTCATAGTAGCCAGGCCAAGTTTAGAGGAAAGCAGTGCAACCTTCCCCTTACCAGTATTCCACTGCCATTTGTAGCCTAATGGACTTGGACCTCAGAGACCAAATGCTTTAGTACTGTTTAGTCTTGGGCAAGTTACTCTCTCTCAACATGGCTGGCCTTACCACAGGGTGACCTGGGGTGTCTTCCCTGAGTCCTGCTACTTTCTCTGCCAGGTGCCCCATAGTGGCCCCTGTTTTCACCATGGCAGTGGGTGGGCATTTCCTCCCAGTGGGGCCCCAAATGGGACCACCTTTAGGGCCCTGCAGAGGGGGCCTCAAGGGAGTGATGCCATGGGGGAAGGGCAACCAGAGGCCATATATTTTATCTTTACCTATGGCCCCACACATTTTAAGGCCAGCCCTGGCCTCTCAGCCTCAGTTCCCTAACTGTGAAATGGGAATGATAATGATGTACCTCATGGGGTGGTTGTGAAGGCAAGCTAGGAAAGGATTGTAAAGTACTTTGAACACTGAAAGTTCTATCAAAATAATGAAAATATTGATAGAATTTCCTTCATTTCCCTTTTCTAATGTTCATTTTCAGGTTCCTTAAGGATGCCTTAAGGATGGCTTTTGGCTAAGGAAATTCTTCCTAAACTGATGCCAGCTCAGTCACAATTAGCTATATGCTTTTCCCTAGGGGGTCAAATGAAGACGTGAGTAGACAGGTTTAAAACAAGCTGAGGCTTCACTAGGATTCTATAAATACAAGGCTGATTCTGGGGAATGAGGCAGCAGTTTCTCTGCATTGTGTCTCGACACTTTCCTATTCAATTTGATCTGACAAGGTAAATAAGGATTAAAAATCAAGTTGAAAATGCACAAGGAAATTGTAATCTCCCAGCCTTATGGAGGAGAGTTGATAGAGCTGGAAATGGCTCCCCCCCCCCTTAAAGAAAAGTCCATTCTTGTCAGGGCTGCCATACTTTTATCTGCTGCAGTCCATACAAATGCATGAAAGGGCAAGTCCTTTCTTCATTCTGTATGGAAATGGCATACCCTAAAACCCAGGTTGCCTGTTATAGTTTGGCAGGCAATAGCACATGCTGAAGGGCTCATTTACTTCCCCATGAAGAAGAAACAGAGGAATAATCAATCTATTATTTAATATGGCATATAAATACCAATATTATATTCCACAATTGTAAAAGCAACAATTGGGATGGCTCAATAACAATACAGACACCCAAATGCGTTTTGGGGTTATACCCCTTCGTCAGTGGGCAATAATCACAATAAAACAATAATATTCAAAAACCTTTTAAGCAGAAAAATGCTTTTTCCTTTGTACACTTAACAATACATGCCCTAGCAGGCAGAATTCAGTAAAAAAACTCCAAAGGGCGGGGGGCAATAATCCTCCTCCTGGCAACTCATTGCGCTAGCAACTGTGCGGAGCTCATTGGACAGTGATTACATCCATCAGGTCCTTCCCCTCCCATCACAGGCCCTGTGTTCAAGAGTTCAGCACTGTTTCCGGCTCTGAGATGTCTACTCCCTCCTCCCCTCGCCACATTTCCCTCCAAAAAACACCTGCCAGGCTGCTAGGCAATAAAGAATCAATAACAACTTTCGTTATCATTATTGATTTCATTATTATTTTTTGTCATTTTTGTTATTGCAATAACAATAACAAAAATGACAAATTTTGCATTATTGATATAACAAAAATGACATGCACACCCCTATAACGCTCACACCCTTACCAGCATGACACCCCACTCCCAAAGGGGCACCAGCCCTCCCCTTCAGGAGGGCCACTGCTAGCAATAAGGTGATAATTTAGTCACTTCAGCCAGACAGCCCCTGGTTAATTTATGCATATATGGGCACCTCCTGTCAATTCCTCCTATATCCAAGCAGGGAGCTGAATTAGACAACCTTCAAGGTCCCTTCCAAGCCCAACTCTGACATTCTATACCATTATATTCCTATAATTATTGTCCATTCTGGAGGGGTGACGGTGTTGTGGCTAGTTTCTTATTCTAATACACTTTAGAAAGAGAGGGCTCCAAGGAGCAGATGCAGGGGTGGGAAGATTGTGCAGCTAGAGAAGATGAGAGGAGAGAAGATTGACATGAGCAGACCCGGGCCTTTTTTATACGAGACACACCCATTCATGCCCATGCAGATTCGCGGCGGGTGAGTGGGGATGCGTGGGGATGTGTGCACTGGCACCCCCTGCACTGTCCACGGTGCCGTGGTGCACACTGGTTCCACCCCCACCCCCGTACCACAGCCCATATAAAAAAGGCTCCATAGAGGAGGACAAATAGGCTTGTGAAAGAAATGGAGGTGGCAGGAAGCCCACAATGAATACAGCAGAGCAGGACAGATGTGGAGAAGGCCTTTAGAAGACACATTATTTAATTTATTTATTTTACATGTTTACAAAATAAAAGGGGTGGAGGGAGCAGAAGGCATCTGAAAAGGACACTAGCCTTAGATGCTACTGTAGGGAGTTTGGATGTAGATGCATCTTTTTGTGACAGATGGCAGAAGGTAGGGTAGCAAGTGCAGGGATGTCTCCAGTCCGAAGATCTTAGTGTGAGACAAGAATACTAGGTGTTTTCAGACGGCCCACTGGGTTGCCCGTCTGTCTAAAGGCAGCCTCCCCACCGGCGGCACGCTGGAACATCCTGGAGCATCACCAGCAGAGCGGGCTGGTCAAACCGGGGGCACCAGTTCAAAGTGGAACAGCTGTCCAGTTAATGGGGGGACCCACACAGTGGCTCTGTTTCCAGCCAGCCATTGCCCCGGGCAACACCATAGAATTGTGGATGCCGGCCTAGAGTGACAGGCAATCACCCACAACTCTATGGTGTGGTGTGCGTGTGTGCTGTGTGGACCGACCATGGGTTGGGGAACCGGACGGGTCTGTCCGAACCCAATGCAGGGCTGGATGTGGGCAGATGTGGGGGGTACACCTCTGGAGCAGCTCTGGGGCAGGCTGCCTCCGCGTCCATCTGAAAACACCCATTAAGTCAGTGGAGGGGAACTAAATCCCTAGACATTGGTGGGCTAAATCCACCAGTGTCTGTTTTTTTTTTTTTGCATTATTCCAATTCTTGGATCTGGAGCATGGACATAGGCCCTGCTCCCAAGTACTGATGAGTAAGCTCAGGGGAAAGGAGTGGAGACGTGGACATGCTCTTGAGGAGAAGGGAAAGATCAATGGCACAGATCCATGATATGGGCCTCCCTCTGCCTTCCCTGATCCTGAACCCACAACTTAAACCACCATATCCTCAACTCCTATGAGGCTCATGGAGCTTGTGGCTCATGGAGCTTGTGATTTCCTAGGGGAGGAAAAAGGTTCCCCATTAAGGGATGGTAGCAGGAAGCTGTGATATAGGGAGAGAAATGTGAATGTTTTATTAGTGTCCCATGCCTTTTAGATCTCATTTGAGGAGTGTTCACTGGACTGAAGAGCTCCAAATGGCAAACATACAGCCAGACAGCCTAGAGGGCGTGGGTCCCAAGAGCGAGGGGGAGATTACTGCTAGTATGATGGGGAGAATGAGCAAATGTATACAAAGGCCATTACCTGCCCATCATCTCAGGGACTGAACTGGGGGACCTCTGGGTGGAAAAGTAAGGCCGCATTCAAACAAGCCTTTTCTCCTGGCTCTTTAATTACCTGTACAGGAGAGCTGTTGTGCACTGCTTTATCAGCCTTAAAAGGAGCCACTAAATCTCCCTCCCCTGCATTGAATCCTGCCATGCACTGCCCCCTACTAGCTGTTAATGAGAGGTGTTTACTGTTTTCCATATCCCCTGGTGCCCCTGTACGTTATCAGCAGTGTGCAGGAGGGGCTTAATATGCTTCACACATTACGAGTAATGCGCATGAGAACTTTCCTCCATTGTTAACCCTCAGTGTTCAGCTTGACAGATGCAGGCGATTAACAGCGTGCTTGTGCAGGATCTTTGAAGTTAATTACTTTACACAAGTAATAAAAATGCAAGGGAAGCAGTGGGAGAAAAGGCTCATTTGAATGCAGCCTAAGAGTCCTATCAAAACTCCATAGCTAGGCTGGAACAGATTCCCACATACTCCTCCCTGGATCAGGGACAGAGCGGGATGTATACCCACCGCTGCCTTCCTCCAAAGGACCCTCTCATCTTAGGCCCCTCTGGAACTACAGGTGGTTCAGCCTCTCACAGATAACATTGAACACCTCTCAGAATAAGGCTCTCAAGTAAGGTTTTAATGAGTTCTTCACTTAATGCACCTGTATTATACCAACACTGTTTTACACTAGCTGAATATCTAGCCTATGATAATTTGCACTATATTGGCAAGCCTCAATTAGGAATTCATTACAGGTTGCTGGCCCATTCAGAACCAGCAGCCCAGATGCCTTTCCTATGGCAGACTACCTTTCCAGCTGGGACCACCAAGGGGGGAAATTGCTGGCTACATGGAGGGCAGCTAGGAAATCTGGGCCATCTGCTCACTCAAGTGTTATCTAGGTGACTAAATAAATGTTTCTTGGGTTTCGTTAGCCAGAGCAGATCTTGGGAAGGAGCTCTGAGCTGATTCTAATTTCCAGAGAAACTCTGAAATGGGGGTAAATGGAAAATTAGTGTCTTTATGCTTAGTTTACTGGGAAAACGAGATGTGGAGATATGAGATAACTGTGTGCAGTGCTGAGGTGTGGCAGGGGCAGAGCTCTTGTGAGACCATGGACAAAAATTTAAAATAAGTCCTTATGTTTTATCAGCGGATATACTAGTAGCAATCTACTGCATACGCAGCAACTGCAGCTGCACTTTGAACATAGCTCCACCCATCCTGCTGGAGGAGTGGGGAAGAAACTGAGCAAGGACTGCCACCTCTCATGGTTTTGACCCTGACACACTCCTACAGGACAAATGGGAGTGTACGTGTCAAATCTTTGAGAGGTGGCAACTCTAGTCTGTGTGGGGCTGAACTCACCTCTGACAAGGCAGGTGCTATGCCCCAAATGGGATAAAACTTACTGAGGGGCCTTAGAAAGTGCAGAGATGCTCTAGAGCTGAAATAAAAACTCTTGCAAGTTCCATCATTGTACCAGGTGTATATGATCCGGGCACAGAGAAAGGTGTTTTCAGTGGCTGCTCCACAGCTTTGGAACTCCTTTCCCTTGGAGGTTCATGTTAGGGATGGGTGAACAGAACGCGGTTCAGATGTTCGGTTCGAAACCCAAGTTCAGGTTCGGTTGGGCAAAATTTGGTTCAGCTGAACTTGGCTGAACATTTGAAAATAGCGCTATCAATACCGATACCGATTTTTCCCCCCTGTATCGGTATCATTTCACCCTGAAATGACCCCTGGTCTCCACCCCTGGTGCCAGGAAGTCTGCTCCTCAGCTGCCTCCCCCTTCCAGTCACGTTTTTCCCACCTGAAGTCATGTTTTTCCCTCCCCGAACTCACCCGAACATGACCAAACTGTTTGGCTGTGTTCGAGTTCGGTTCGGACGTTCGGTTCGGATGTCCGAACAGGCCGAGTTTGGTCCGAACTCTGAACATCTGAACCACTTTTGCCCATCCCTAGTTCGTGTTAGCCCTAGCCTGTGCATCATCTGGAGGCCATGTAAGATGTATTTATTTGGCCAGGCCTTTAACAGACAGGGGCAGATTCTGGGGTGGGAATTTTATTAGTGTGTGCAGGAGGGACTGATGGGGCTGGGCCCCTTTAAGAGTGCCACAAGTGCCAGCCTGAGGACCGAGCAGGTTGGGCTACGACTCAGACTGAACTTAGCAGCTGGGTAGACAGCAGAGTAAGGCCTTGGAAGAACCAGCCTTGTAGAAACTGGTAAAACCCCAAGAAAATGTGGCAAGCTTCTGGTCCTTTAAGGTCTGAGAGACTGGAGGGCCAGCCCCACCCCTTTGGCATATAAGAGGAAGCCGGATGAAGAGAGAGGATCTCTGCTGGATAGGGTTACCATACCTCCTCTTTAAAAGAGGATACTTATACAAAATACATTTTGCAAGACTGCACTGGAATCAATGCAGCCCTGCACAATGTATTTTTCATTACCATTCTCTTTTAAAGGGGAGGCATGGTAACCCTACTGCTGGAGGGCTGAGTTGCTGTGGAGCCCTCTCCATGGTACTGACTCCCAGGCTGGGCAGCTAAGG
This sequence comes from Sphenodon punctatus, assembly GCA_003113815.1. Classification (NCBI taxonomy): domain Eukaryota; kingdom Metazoa; phylum Chordata; class Lepidosauria; order Sphenodontia; family Sphenodontidae; genus Sphenodon; species Sphenodon punctatus. Next base: position 449,867 of record QEPC01002847.1, on the reverse strand, counting down.
GAAGTCTGGGACTTGGGCTAAGGAATAGCCTAGCACGCTACCCTGTCCAAGGTCCTGAAGAGACTAGCTGCAGCGTGCTGAGGAGTCCTGGAAAATCCTCATGGACTTTGGGGTTTTGTGGTGAAGCCTACGGAGATGTGGGGCTACAAGGAAACTGTGCCTGACCCCGAGGCCTGAACTGTGTGTCTAGCTGTAGTTAGGGATGGGCCAGAGGGCTATTTCCTGGCATTAGAATGTAGGCCTGAATATGTGACAATACGAATTGTTGAGACTTATATGTGCTTGGGAACTAATGTTGAGACTGAATGAAATAAATTTTGAACAACAACAACACCACAAGGTTACGGAATACCATACATATGTATTAAAATATAAACATCAATCATATATTGTGGAAAAATCCAATTGCAGTTTAGTCCGTATACAATTCAGTGTTCCAGTGGAAGTGTCATGTTCAAAAGAGTCATTCTTGAAATGATTCTGTGGTCCAACATGTTTTGACTTGGCATCTTTGTCAGGGACAGAGTTAATGACTTCCACTGTACAATCCAACAATGAAATCATCCTGTCTTTGAAAATTGCATTTTTCATAATTTGTAAAAGTTATGCCTATAAGTAACTTAACTAGAAACCCTATTGTTATATATATAAAGAGTGTTCTTACCATCTTTTACAATCCAAAATGCATCTTACCGCACATTAGTGTCAAGACCAGAATCCACATCTAGAAAGGAGTCTCATATAACAAAGCAATCAAGGTTTTTCTGCTACTGGCAGGCTTATTTGTTCCTTAACCTTTGGTCACCTAGCCACACAGATTCGCTCTACTATTTTGAAATATTGGAGGTTCATTTCACATATTCCATTTTGTGATTTGGTTCCACTTTTTACTTATTAACGCACAAGGAGTTTAAAAGAATACTTAGGCCCTTTTCACATGGGCAGCACCCACGCATTAACACACAGAAATCTGGGTGTGTCTTGTTTGAACCACGCCACAGCTCTGTGTGTGTGTGCGCACGTGCGCGCTCCCACGCACACCCATGCACACCCATCCCCCATGCACGGAGGCACTGGACAAAATAGAGGTGTCTCCATGCGCGGGTGATGGGTAGTGGTGGGGGAGGTTGGTGTGCACTCGTGTACGCCCGTCAGAACTTCCCGCTCACCCAGAGCACATGGACCGTGGCGCACACCAACCCCCTTCCCCTCACACTACAGTCCATCTGAAAAGGGCCTTAGTGAGGGCTGACTTAAAACCTCTAGTTTTACAGAAAGGAACAAAGTGGTTATCAGAACCTGTGGGTCACTTTAAATGCAGCAGCAGGTGTATATGTTGTAAATACACACAGAATATCAAATAGTTTGTAGCAAATGGGAAAACTTATCTTAAATTCTTTAGTATATGTAACACCCAAAGGGTTATTTATGTGCTCAAGTGCTCCTGTGAAAAGCTGTATGTAGGTCAAACTATGAGGAAATTAAAAATCAGAGTTGGGGAGCATTTAAGTTGTCTAAGAAGACAGGTTCAGCTAGCCCCTTTGGTTTCCCATTATGTGGAAATGGAATCATAGTTACACTGATTTAACCTTTTGGATGACTGAAAAATTGGCTTATACTGTTGATGTTAAACAGAGGATTTTACAAAGAGACTCATTTTGGATCTCTCAACTTAGCACCATTTCCCCTCATGGTTTGAAGGATTGCCTAGAATTAAACAGCTGTCTATAGGCTGCAAGCTTTTTACTAGTAGCGTTCCATTGAAACAACACCTTGTCTTTGTCACTTCATGCTAAAGTGCCTTCTGGCTAGGCTGCAGGGCTCAGACCAGATACCACTTTCCTCATGTTTTGTATGATTGTTTAGAATCAAACTGGTCTCTGATGAAGGTCCTTTTTGAAGTTCTTTCCAAGTAACACTTTGTATTTGCTACCTCATTTAAGAGTGGCTTCTGGAAGGTAGAAGTGATTATTACCATCAGTAATACCAGGTAGCTTATTCAATTGGAGTATAGATACTTACTTCCTGAGAGGGCAGCTGTTTTGAACTCTTTCCTCTTGGTGAGGAAACAGAGGCTACTGTTGAGCCTGTATGTGGCTTTAGATTTTGAGTAAGGTTTTTTCATTTTGTCCTCCCCTTTTCCACCTCTCTTTATTCTTTTTCTCTTTTCTTTCTTTTATTTTGTCTAGTTTGTTTCTTTTTTAAAATCTTTCTCCCTTGTCTATTTCTTTCCCCCCCTTTCATGTTTTTCTCCTCTTCTTTTGGCTTTTTCCCTTTCCTTTCCTTTTCTTTCTTTCCCTCCCCCTCCTTTTTCCCTTCCCCCCCTTTTCTTTCCCCATCCCCTTCCCTTCCTTTTGTTTTCTCCTCTTTCTTTGTTTTTTATCCTTTTTCTTTTCTTCCCTGTCCCCTTTTCCCTTTCTTCTCCCCCTTCCCTCCCTCTCCTCTCTTGCCTTATTTTCCTTTTTCTTTCCTCCCTCCCCTTCTCCCCCCTTTCTCTTATTTTTTCCTACCCTTTTTTTTATTTCCCCCTTCTTTCCCCTTTTTTATACTAGTCTTTTGTATACTAGCTTTCCCTGTTTTTTTCTTCATTTAGATTTTGGACCTTGTCATTGATTGTTTTGTTATATGAGACTCCTTTCTAGACGTGGATTCTGGTCTTGATACTAATGTGCGGTAAGATGCATTTTGGATTATAAAAGATGGTGAACCACTTTTTATATAACAATAGGGTTTCTAGTTAAGTTACTTATATGTATAACTTTTACAAATGATGAAAAATGCAGTTTTCAAAGGCATGTTTAATTACTGTACATGATTTCATCATTGGACTGTACAGTGGAAGTCATTAACTCTGTCCCTGATGAAGACGCCAAGTCGAAACATGTTGGATCACAGAATCATTTCCATTGGAACACTGAATTGTATATGGACTAAAGTGTAATAGGATTTTTCCACTATATATGATGTTTATATTTGAATACATATGTATGGTATGGTATGGTATGTATGCTCAACTCTATCTCTCTACTCCCTCTCTCTCTCCCTCTGTTCAAGCTCGTCTCATCAACTGTCTCTCTAACATCTCTACCTGGATGTCTCAACGTCAACTCAAACTCAACATGGCTAAAACTGAACTCCTTATCTTCCCCCCTCATCCTTCCTCTCCTTCCTCACTGTCAATAACTATTGATGGAGTCACCATCCTGCCTGTCCCCCAAGCCCGTAGCCTAGGCTTCATCTTTGACTCAGCCCTTTCTTTTAAACCCTACATTGACTCTGTTG
>QEPC01002847.1:412163-443112 GCA_003113815.1 Sphenodon punctatus | reverse complement strand
TTATTATTATTATTATTATTATTATTTTATTTTATTTTATAAGCATTTTATATAGCACCAGAAATGTACCTAGCACTTTACAGAGAATAAAATAGACACAGTCCCTGCCCGAGAGCTTACAATCTAAAGACAGAGGGAGGGGAACAGAGGGAGAGACAAGGGATGCAACATTCACGAGGATGTGAGATCTCCAGTACACGTTCTTGACTTGGTTACAGTAAATAGGAGCTTGCAGATAACAAGTAGGGGATAATCCTGGGTGGGGATGGTTAGCAGGAGTTAGGAAAGGCGGAGCGGGAGAGGTGGGTTTTGAAGAGGGACTTGAAGATGTGGAGGGTGGGGGCAAGGCGGACGAGGGCAGGGAGGGAGTTCCAGGTGTGCGGGGCAGCGAGGAAGAAGGGATGAAGGCAGTTGGAGGAGCAGGGGAGGCGTGGGAGGATGAGGAAGGGGATGGAAGAGGAGCGGAGTGCTCGAACAGGGGTTCGGAGGGAGATCAGAGCAGAGAGATGGGGGGAGCAAGGTTATGAAGGGCTTTGTAGGTGAAGACGAGGAGCTTGTGCAGAATACGCTCAGGAAGGGGAAGCCAGTGGAAAGAGGAGAGGAGAGACTGCACATGGTCAAAGCAACGGGCTAGGTGGATGATCCTGTCAGCAGAGTGTTGAACAGAGATGAGGGAACCAAGGTGAGAGCAGGGAAGGCCAGTGAGGAGGAGGTTACAATAGCCAAGGCGTGAGATTATTAGGGCGTGGATGAGTTTTGGCAGAGGAGACAGACAGAAAAGGGCAGATCTTAGCAATGTTGTGGAGGGAGAAGCAGCAGGATTTGGCCACCGAGTCAATGCAGGATTTGAAGGTGAGGTGTGAGTCGAAGATGAAGCCCAAGCTACCCTCTCAGCTAGTACTAGAACTAGGCGACGCTCCATGAAACTCATGGGTGGCAAGTTTAAAACAAATAAAAGAAAATATTTTTTCGCGCAGCATATAATTGGGTTGTGGAATCTACTGCCAGAGGCTGTGGTAAAGGCCAGTATTATAGCTGAGTTTAAAAGAGGTTTGGAGAAGTTTCTGGAAGATAGGTCCATTAGCAGCTATTAGCCAGACAGGATCAGGGAACATGATGGGAGCTGGAGGAAAACAACAGGGAATGGATTCCCCATTGTGACCTGTTGGGTGCTTCTCTCAAGCCACTGTGATTAGCCATTGTCAGAGATGGAATGCTGGGCTAGATGGACCATTGGTCTGACCCAGTATGTCACTTCTTATGTTCTTATGAGGTGGATGACCCTGGCAGCAGAGTTTTGGATGGAGATAAGGGGAGAAAGGTGAGAACAGGGGAGGCCACTGAGAAGGAGGTTACAGTAATCGAGGTGAGAGATGACCAGGGCATGAACAAGGGTTTTGGCAGAGGAGACAGAGAGAAAATGGCGAATCTTAGCAACGTTATGGAGGGAGAAGCGACAGGATTTGGCAACAGTCGATTTAGGGTTTAAAAAAAAGGGGTGAGTCAAAAATGAAGCCCAAGCTACAGACCTGAGGGACAGGAAGGATGGTGACCCCGTTGATAAGGATCGACAGGAGGAGGGAGAGGAAGGATGGGTGGGTGGAGGGAGATAAGGCGTTCAATTTTAGCCATGTTGAGTTTGAGTTGACGTTGACAAAGATTTGGGGAATACTGTGACAGGGAAGATCTTCAAATTAATTTTGCCAAAACCAAAGTAATGGTAATGAGGTTGTGGGGTTCTAAAAAAAAAATGCATCATTGGGTGATCGGAGATAATGCTCTACGGCAAGTAAATGTGTTAAAGTACTTGGGTGTAATTTTTGCTTCTTCTTTGAGCTGGAAACCCCATTTGGAGGTGGTGGTATCTCAAGCTAGGAGATCCTCGGCCGCTATTCTTGGCCATTTTTTTAACAGCGGGGGGAGACTAGTATTGCCGGCACTGCGGCTCTTTAGAGCTAAAGTCATCACCCAATGCCTTTATGCTTTTCCTGCCTGGGGCCTCTCATTCCTATCTTAACTGGAACCTATGAAAAATCAGGTGTTACGGTCAGTCCTAGGGGTCCCTAGGGGAACCTCGCAGGTGATTCGGAGACTAGAAACCTCAAGTTCTTCTATTAGGGTCAGGGCCTTGCAACTGCTCCTGAGATATTAGGTGAGAGTTCATTTATTTCCGCCCCAGGATAACTCTCTTTTGGCTTTAGTAGTGGCTGAGGGGCTACATAGCTCTTGGGCACGTTCGGTTGAGGTGGAACTCAATCGCTTGGGATTCTCGTATGAATCCTTAGGGCATGTGGGCCTTGCTGGCTCTCTATCCCTTATATGGAGGAGACTGTTGGATTATTACTGTTGTTAGCCGCCCCGAGCTGCATTGCAGGAGGGGGCGGGATATAAATTTGTAAAATAAAATAAAATAAAAATAAAACGAGAGGGCCTTGTCTGCTCAGAAAGTTGCACCTGAATATCCTGTGGCTAGTTCCCTTTGTTTGGGTGTCAGCTATCTATATTCTTGGTTGGATCCGGGGTGAAAAAGGGCTTTCACCTGTTTTAGGTGCAATGTCTACCCATCAACCCTGTTGGAAGGGTGTTATATGGATATTCCTAGACACGAAAGGCTATGTCAGCTTTGTGATTTTCAGGAACTCAACTCCTGCAGACACATTTTCTTTCATTGTACAGCCCTTAGCGGCCCCGGATGGGAGCTTTTGGTTCATTGCAGACTCCCATGATTTGGGGGCCCAGACTATGAAATTTCTTAATCTTCTTAATCTGAGATGTCCAGAGCAGTTGCAAATTTTGCCAAATCTATATGTTGATAAGGAAATCTCGTTTAGGAATAATTGCCTGAAACTGTGTTCTTTTTAATGTTCTCGTTGGGTGATATTGTGTGTGACTATGTACTGTTTTATTTTATTTTGTTATTGCCAACATTGGAATAGTCATTTGGCTTCACAATAAATTATTATTGATTGAGTGAGTTGATGTTGAGACATCCATGTAGAGATATCAGAGAGACAGCTACTGAGGCAAGATTGAAAAGACGGAGAGAGAGAGAGAGAGCGAGAGAGAGAGAGAGAGAGAGAGAGAGAGAGAATTGAGTGTCATCAGCGTAAAGGTGATATTGGAAGCCATGGGATGCAATGAGTTTGCCTAGGGACAGGGTGTAGATAAAGAAGAAGCCAAGGACAGAGCCTTGGGGAACACCAACTGAGAGGGGAAAGGAGGAGGAGGTGGAGTTGGCAAGACACACATTGAAGGAGCAGTCAGAGAGGTAGGAGGAGAACCAGTCGAGGATGTAGCCACAGAATCCAAGGGAGTGAAGTGAGTCCAGCAAGAGTGAGTGGTCAACAGTACTGAAGGCAGCAGAGAGGTCAAGGAGGACAAGAATGGTGTAGAGGTAATTAGATTTAGCCACAAGAAGATCATTGGCGATCTTAGCAAGAGCAGTTTCAGTAGAGTGAAGGGGGCGGAAGACAGATTGGAGGGGGTCAAGGGAGGAGTTGGCAGAAAGGAAGTCAAGGCAGCGGGAGTAGATAATGTGTTCAAGAAGCTTGGAAGCAAAAGGAAGAAGTGAGACAGAAGGGTAGCTAGAAGGGTCGGAGGGGTCAAGAGCGGACTTTTTGAGGAGAGGAGAGACAGTGGTGCTTGAAGGCAGAGGTGAAGGAGCCAGTAGAGAGGGAGAGGTTGATGATGTGCAGGAGGGAAGGGTCGACAGTGGAAGCAATGGAGGTCAAGAGGCGGGAAGGGATGGAGTCAAGGGGGCAAGTGGAAGGGTTGGAGGAGGAGATCAGGGAGGAGATTTCCTCAAGGGAGGAGGGAGGGAAGGAGGACAGGAGACAAGAAGGGAGAGGAGGGAGTAGGAAGAGGAGAGGAGTGGGAAGCGATGTCAAAGTGGATTTTGTCTATCTTGGAGGTAAAGAAGGAAGTGAGATCCTGAGCAGAAAGGGAAGAGGGAGGAGGACAGGGGGGCTTGAGGAGGGAGTTAAAGGTGAAGAACAGGTGGCAAGGGTCAAGTTGGAGTTGAGGGAGTAAATTGGGAGGAGTATTTTATCCAATGAAGATAAAATCTAGGAGCATAAAGCTAGACACTTGAGTCTGTATTATTTAGCCACTTGCAGAGGTGCTGAGCCGTGGACAAATGTCACTATGAGTGCAAAGTATTTCTATTGGCAGTATCTGTGACAAGCTTGAAGGCCTTGTTTAATAATATACTCTTACTAGGCCATGATGAAACCACTTGCTACCACATTTAGCAAGCTTAAATAAAGAACACCTTCTCCCAATTGATGGGCATGTAGCTTTCATTACTGCTAATGTGAGTTATGCATGTGTAACATGAAAGGAGAATAAACCTCTGTGTCTGACAGATACAGTACCTGTGTTCCTTTAATGTGCCCCTGAAGTGCATTAGGTGTATGTAAATGCTGAATAAACTAAATGAACCAAACTAAATGCTCACCACAGAGAACAGGCCGTGAATACAGTCTTTTGGCTAAGTGAGCACTGGCATTATATCATCTAACCAAGAAGTGTGTTGCTGTTAGTGTGTTACTGTCACTTATTCAGAACCACAGGTTTCCTTGTTTTATTGACAAAGGCTGTAATCCACCAACCACATACTCTGCAGTAGCGCCATTAAATCCCACAGGGTTCAGAGTAAGTACTTTGTGGACCATGGCCCCAAAGTATTACCAGATATAACACTAGCTATTCATTTTCAGTTTTTAATATAATATAATTTAATTTATTGTACTGGCCATAGCCATGACAACCAAGCTCAAAGACAACCCAAAATTCAGACAAACAAATATACAATAAAATATAACAATAAATAAAATCTTAAACAGTCATTTATAAATAAACAGCCAACCTCCATAACATTCGAGATACAATCTGTTGCCGCACATCACTATCAGGCAGAGGTACTCCAAAAAACACACAGAGGGGACTCTCTCACTGTCATTGCCCATCATTGAAAACTTTATTAATATGAATATAGTCAAGGGTCATACTTGACCATAAGACAGGCTGGATCGGACTTGTTTACATAGGGTATTTTCAGATGTGACGGGGCCGAATTTGCCCCGTCACGGAAACACCCTGGGGAGTCCCCGCCGGGATCAAAGCGGCACTGCAAACAGACGTGCCGCCCGATCCCGGTGGGGAATCGGGGGGGGGGGGCGGCGCAATGCGTGCCACAACACCCCGCCCCCCCATACTCCCCCAGACGGGTGGGCGCTGTGGCCAATGCGGCTGCTGCACCCGCCCACCCCCGGAAAAGTATGGCTGCTGATTCCAGGCCACAGTCAGTNACCCACCCACCACGCTCCCCCAGCGGCCCGCCCTCCTGGAGACGGGTGGGCGCTGTGGCCAATGCGGCTGCTGCACCCGCCCACCCCCGGAAAAGTATGGCTGCTGATTCCAGGCCACAGTCAGTTGCCAGATGTAACGTTGATACGCTCAACCATGGGGAATTCCCCATGGTTGAGCGTGTCAATGTCACGTCTAGCCAGTGTTACGCCGGGAGGTCACCCCCGTGAATCACGGGGGGGCGGGGGGAGGGGATCAGATTTACCACACTTCCGTGCCTCCTCCGGGGGAGTCCACTGTGGTTGAGCGTGATCTTGTAACGTCTGAAAATACCCATAGTTATTTGCCTAATTACAAACCTCATCGACCTATCACCAAAATTAATATTACTTAATTTTTCTAGTTTTCCAATCAGCCTCCTAACTTTTGAGAGAGACACCAAAAATATTCAAATCACTATAACCCATTAGGAGGAATCAGCAGGAATTTAAATATTCCTAATCATCAGTCTTTCTGACAAGTGCCTTCCTCCTCTGTTTCTCCATTAGGAACCCACAGAGCGCCATCACCTGAGTGATTTTTCCACTTTTATCTGATAGCAGAATTGTAATTTTCCTCTCATCCAAAAATTTGTCATGGATTTTCAATTTCCGATAGAAATCACTGCGCAAGCTCTCATATTGCGGGCAATAAAGCAGATAGTGGGGGAGGTCTTCAATAGCTAAATCACAACAGGGGCAAATCCTATCACAGTAAGGGGTTCTGAGGTATCTCCCCTCCAGCACCGCAGATGGCATAAGCTGGAGACGGAGCACTAAAACGCTCTTCTTTGAACTGGGGAGATATCACTCGTAATATAATTACACCCCTCCTTTCCCGGAAACAACAAATAGTACCAGGGCACAGCCTTAACCTTCTGAGCCACAGGTCTAGAAATTTGCCCACCCAGGTCTTTAATACGGATTTTAATTATACCTTTTGCCATATTAAACTGAAAACTTTGCAGGAATGGGAGCGGTAAACCCAGATTTTAAAAGATCCTTTTGGTTCCCCACCACCACAATCCCCTACCATTAATAATTTCCTGTTTTTCTTTTAGGCAACTTTTAGGCAGATCATCCTTCAAGCTTCAAAGTAGATAATGTAAGTGTTTCGGCTATAAGTGAATCTATTGATCTGATGCCCACTTCCAGCCTTAATATAGCTGCTGATGTTGCCAATGGGACTTGAAGTAGTTTCTTCAAGAACCTATTTAAAATTGGTTCAAGTAATTTCCTAGCTACTGCAAGATGACCACATAAAAAGGCACCATATCGTATCTTGGCCATTATCTTAGCTTTGAAGACTTTCATTGCAGGCACAATTTATTGACCCCCTCTTGTTTTATAAAATTCATATATAGCCACCACCGAGGCTGAGGAACTCTGCCTTAGGGCAGACAGATGTGGAACCCACGCATTGTTATAAGAGAAAGTAAGTCCTAAGTAATTGAACACCTTGACTTGCTAAATTTTAACCTCATCCAAAATCCATCTCTCTGCTTTAAATCTTCTTCCAAAAACCATAACTTTTGTTTTATGGTCATTTATTTGTTAATCATGGGTAACTACATTCTGAACCAAAATCCTTCAACAGTTTCCTCAACCCCAATGCAGATGTAGAGAGAAGCACAGAGTCGTCTGCGTACATCAGGTTGGATACTCCCCTAATCCCCTAGTGCCATATACCTTCCCATATCCCTGTGTTTCACGATAAGGTCATTTACATAGATATTAAAAAGTAGCGGGGCAAGGAGGCAACCCTGGCGGACCCCTCTTGTAGTCAGAATAACATCCGTAAGCGCCCCCTTCCTATTAAATCTGACCTGTAATCCAGTGTTGGTGTAAAGGGATTTAATCAATGACAGGAGTCTTTGGTCTATGCTCAGATTTTCCAATTTTTCCCAAATTTTTCTCTATTTATCAAATCAAAGGCCGAGGAAAAGTCGATGAAGGCTACAAACAGTTTCATCTTTTTGTTTTTATATTTTTCCACCAGGTGGGCCAAAGTATAGCAATGCCCTAACGTATCTCCATTAGGGGTAAAGACTGCTTGTTCATGTTCCAGGATTTGATTTTCAGCTACCCACTGCTGCAGCTTCCCCAAAAGCACTTTGGCATACATCTTAGATATTATTGGAAGTAGACTTATGGGTTGGTAATTTTTTGGGTCGTTTTTATCTCCCTTTTTATATATCGGTACCACAATGGCTGTTTCCCAATATTTGGGGATTACCCCAGAGTCATTAATCAGGGTAAAGTATCTTGCTAAGACTTCTGCCCACCATTCAGGTTTTATTTTAAAAACCTCTGAGGGTACAAAATCACTTCCCGGGGCCTTCCCATGTTTTGGATTCATTATTATTTCCAAGATCTCTTCTATCTTGATCACCTCCCACCCAGGGGGTTGAATATTTGTCCTTGTTTCCTTAGGTCTGTCTAACAAATACCTAGCGTTAAAGATCTTGAAAAAATGAATTTTCGATGCTGATCTCATGATTTTGGGATTTTTAGTGTTTATCATGTGACTTCTGTTATGTCTGTATGTGTAAACATGACACGCATAAGGCATGATGAACATGTGTGCTGCAAATGCATGTCTTTCACTGACACGTAGCCACTGTTACATTTAGATAAGTGCATCTCAGCTGGAGTCTGTGGGTAGGGATTCTAACGGGCAGCTCCGAGTGTGGCTACCGCAGCAGCCACCTCACACTCCCTCTGCCACAGACCATGGGAAAGGGGGAAGCGAGCCAGGCTAGCATTTGAAATTGACATGCTCTGGGTGTGAGCACTGGGGAACCGGGCTCCCCAGTGCCCATGGCCAGTTGCTGTGACTTGCAAAGGCTGTGTCCCCCACCCACAGTGCCTGTGAGCAGGAGATCTGTCTGCTGGGGTGGGTGGCTTCCCCAGTTAGTACGGGCAGGGGATGCGTGGGCACCAATTGCCGTGCACTTGTTTGGCTTACCCCGCATGGCACACTCCAGATTTCTCCACAGTGCACCATGAGTGGCCATGAGTGAGTGCTGCATGGTTCACAGGAGCGCACATCCCCTTGCTCCACCTTCAGACGGGTGGTCAGATGAGTGGCGCCTGGGTGGCCGTGCACGATAGGTAGCAACTTGTTTGAAAACACTAGGCAAATTAATGGAGAAAAAGTCCATTTGTTCTCCTGATCAAGCTAAAATGCTGCCCAATAGTTACAAGCCTAGAAAAAGGCAGCCACACTGAAAAACGTTATACTGCAGTAAAACTTTCCTGAAAGAATTAGGGTGGAATTCTCCACCTGCTTTGTGCTGGCACTACCCTTTTGCACAGACGACAGACACAAGTCCCACTGCCATGAAGGGGATTAGCAACAGTGTTAAGAGCTAGTAGTGGCATGACGTAGTGGGCAGAGGATTGTGCTACCTTGCTTTATTTTTCTAAAGCACACTAGGTAACTGTATTGTGGTGACACAAAGTTCAACTTGCATAATTCGAAGTGGGGTGAGTGTGAGGAAGTGTTTGCTGCATCTGCCCTCTTTTAAGAAGCATTTCCCACCTGATACCTAGTCTGAGCCAAGAGTAAAACTTGTATCCTTCGAGGGTGCATCAGATTAAAAGTGGAAGACTTCCAACAGGAAAATTATTATTATTATTATTATTATTATTAACAAACATTTATATAGCACCAGCAGTGTACCTGGCACTTTACAAAGTAATAAAATAGACAGGGTCCCTGCCCCTAGGGCTTACAATCTGAGAGACAGGAGCTGGGGGAGAGACTTAGGAAGGGGAACAGAGGGAGAGACAAGGGGTCTAACATTCATGAAGATGCGAGGTCTCAAGTGCACGTACTTGGCTTGGTTACGATGAGAATGACAGCAGGCAGGTCCATGTTGCAAGGATAAGGGTAAACCGATCGTAGGTATAGGAATAGTGGCTCAGCAGGATAAAGAGTCAGACAGAGCAGAGCGAAAGAGGTGAGTTTTAAGGAGAGATTTGAAGGTATGAAGGGAGGGGGCAAGGCGGATGTGGACAGGGAGGGAGTTCCAGGCATGGGGGGCAGCAAGTGAGAAGGGACGAAGGCGCTTAGGGGAGCAGGGAAGGTGTGGAAGGTTGAGAGAGGGGACAGAGGAGGAGCGAAGTGCACGGGCTGGAGTATGGAGGGCGATAAGTGCAGAGAGGTAGGGCGGAGCAAGGTTGTGAAGAGTTCCAATCGGAATAGGTTGGCAGGATTTTAACAAAGGGGGTTGGCAGAATGATGACATGGCTTGGGCTTCTCTGGTCAATGGTAGTGCCCGGGACCAGGTTCTGGGCTCTGACAGTCATTGACTCTGCTGATTTTTCCCCAGAAGTGCCATTGATTGCTGGTCCCATTGACTTGGCTGTGCTCTCCAGTCACTGTCTACTATTTTTAGACTGACACTTGAACCCCAGTGAGAGGTGTTTGTGACAGTGCAGCTCACAGCATTTTTCGAACAGAAGCTGGTCAGAAAAGTGGCTGCAGCATGAGAGCAGGGATTGTGGAGGGCTATGCAATTCAGACACTTCTCACTGTGGGAGTAACATGCATTTTTGTATCAAAACATGGAGCAGATCAGGAATTTAAGCAAACTAATTCCAAACTTATGACTAATGTAAAGACAAGATTCCACCATGCCAGGTTTCTGATTGGAGTAGGTTATGAGGAAGATTGAAGGAAAGTTCTCTGCATTGGCTGCCGATAGTTTTCCGGGCCCAATTCAAGGTGTTGGTGCTGATCTTTAAGGCCCTAACCGGCTTGGGCTCCACCTATCGGCAAGACCACCTCACCCTCCGGGTCCTGAAGCGGCCCCTACGGTCGGCCGGGCGCCCTCCTCGGGGTCCCCCGGGTTTACCAGGTGTCTGCCATGAGGAGGGCGTTCTCTGTGGCTGTGTGCGTGGCTGTGTAACTCCCTCCCATTGGAGGTCCACCTGATTACCAACCTCCCCTCTTTCGGCAGATAATGTAAGACCTGGCTGTTCCGCCGGGCCTTTATCGAGGAAGATGGGGTGGGGGGGTATGGGTTTTTTTTAGGCTGTTTTAATTGTAGTTTTATTATTGTGTATTTTAAATATGTTTTTAAAATGTTGTTAGCTGCCCCGAGATGCCTGAGGCAGGAGGGGGTGGCATATAAGTTTTAATATAAAATAATATAATATTTTAAAAAACATTTTATTTTGGGGATCTTTGGTAGAACCTCTCTATGTCATTCATCTAGAGTAGCATGGGTGATAAAGACTTTAAAGTGCCTTTTAGACAGACAATTGTCCATAATATGAAATACATATAAAATATTATAAGAAGAATAGGTAGAAAGAGGGGCACGAGACATGGCAGTGCTGTGGGAGCCAATGGAAAACTTTAGGCTAATGTTCCAAGGGTTAATAATTGAATAGTCTGTCACTTATCTCCTTTATGCAGACTCTGTCAAGCAGCCAGATTCTTACTGTGACAGAGCTGAGCCACAATAGGGCTATGGGCCCTTTAATATTTATTTATTTATTTACTTATTATTTGTACTTTTATCCTGCCCTCTCTTGCTTGACAGCGACTCGAGGCAGATTACATATATAAAACCATAAAACAGAGATAAAAACGATACAAAAATATACAATATAAAACAACCAATACTGCACAAAACAAGTGGACAAATACCCCCCTATCTTAACCCCCCCTCCCCAAATGTCTGACAGAAGAGCCAGGTTTTACACTGCTGATGGAAGACGAGAAGATTTGGGCTGATGCGAACCTCCACTGGGGGAGCATTCCAGAGTGATGGTGCGGCTGCCGAGAACACCCTCCTGTTCGTACGGACCTGCCTATATCATGGGGCCTCCAAGAGGGCACTCCCGGATGACTGCAGTTCAAGGGCCCAGGGAGTGAGGCGATCCTTCAGATAAGCGGGGCCCAAGCTGTGAAGGGTTTTATCGGTCAAAACTAGCACACTGAATCGGGGCCGGAAGACAATAGGCGGCCAGTGCAATGCCCAGAGCACGGGTGTTATGTGCTCCCTGCAGCCCATCCCTGTAAGCAGGCGGGGCACCGCATTCTGCACTAGCTGCAGCTTCTGGACCAACACCAAGGGCAATCCCACGTGCAGTAATCTAGCCTCGAGGTTATGAATGCATGGATGACAGTGGTGAGGTCAAGGCTGAGACATACGGGCGGAGCCTTTTCACCAGATTTAGTTGAAGAAAGGTGCTCTTGGCCACAGCGGACACCTACAAATTCAGGTGCAGCTGTGTATCCAGGAGCACCCCCAGATTCCACACAGATAGAAAAAATGGAGGATAAACATCCCCAATACAAGGGGTGTGCCCCTCCCCCAGATCTCGACACACTCCCCCCCCAACATCACCTCTGTCTTATTGGGATTGAACTTCAATTGGCTCAACCTCATCCAACCCCCCCACAGCAGCCAGGCGTCAGGATAGCAATGAGACCGCCAGGTTTGGGTCAGATGAAAATGATAAATACAGCTGGGTATCATCTGCATATTGATGACAGCGGACTGTCCAGCTGTGCTCAACCTCCCCCAGCAGCTTCATATACAAGTTGAATAAGAGAGGGGACAAGATGGAACCCTGTGGGAGACCTCCAGGGTATAATGTGCAGTCCCCTAGTATCACCCACTGTGACCTATTCGCCAGGTATGAACAAAACCAGTGCAAGACGGTACCGTCCACCCCACCAGGTCCCTCAGGTGAGTCATCAACATTTCATGATTCATGGTATCAAAAGCCTCAGACAGATCTAGCAAGACTAACAGGATCATACAACTCTGGTCTAACTCTATGAGGAGGCTGTTGACCAAAGCCACAAGCGTTGTTTCTGTGCCATAAACGGGACGAAACCAGACTGTGTGGGATCAAGGAAGCCAGTGCAGTCTAGATGCACCTGGAGCTGATGGGCCACTACCCGTTCAATAACCTTCCCTAAAAAGGGAAGGTTAGAGACAAGCTGGTAGTTTGCTGGGGCACCAATGTCAAGTGATGGTTTCTTGAGGAACGGCCAGACCACTGCGTTCTTAAGACAGTACAGCACCCTCCCCTCCTGCAGGGAGGTATTGATAACCCCAGCCAACACCGGCCCCAGAGTCTCCCTAGAGGCTTTCACCAATCAGGATGGGCAAGGATCTAATTTGCAAGTTGTGGCCTGCACTGATCCCAGCACATCGACTGCCTTGATGGCCGTCACCAATTGAAAGTAATCCCACAATGATTGAGTAGACAGGGCATTCTCAGCCCCAGGCTCCGTCACTGCCTCTAAAGTGGGAGAGCCGAAGTCATGCTCAATGCGAGTGATTCGATCCACAAAGTACGTTAAAAACACGTGTCAGCGGGACTTGGACAAAATCAGTTGCACATGGAGAGAGGTTGGATTGATCAGACCCCTCAACACTCAAAACAGCTCCACCGTGGATGCTATAAGAGCAGCAAAGAACTGTTTCTTTGCTGCTAGAAACAGTCATGGCATAGGTCTTCAACAACACTCTATGCTGCAATCGGTCATCTTGGGTGCAAGTATGGTGCCACTGTCACTCCAACTGCCTCCCTTCATGCTTCAGCTGCCGCAGATCCTCCATGAACCACAGCGACCTGTGGTGGTAAAGCACCATAAGCGGAAGTCTGGGAGCCAGCCGATCAATGGCCTCCATGAGCCAGGTGTTACAAAAGGCCACAAGGTCATTGATGGAGCGACCGTTGAGGTCATCAGACATATCCACCAAGGCATTCTGGATCCCAGCTGGTTCCATAAGTCTCTGGGGGTGGACCATCCTAATTGGTCCCTTGCCCCCACAGTCAGGCAGGTGCGGCGTAATGTGAGCCCACAGGAGGTAATTGTCCAACCACAGCAAGGGTGTACAAAAACCACCCCCAATCATTGGACCCCCCCTTCCCTGCCTCAAGGTCTGCACAGAACACTAAGTCCAGAGTTTGCCCCGCCTCATGTGTTGGGCCAACCACTACTTGGGACAGACTCATGGTTGCCATGGTGGCTATGAATTCCTGCTTTTCCCCAAGAAATCTGGTCTCAGCATGGATACTGAAGTCTCCCAAGACAACAAGCTTAGGAGACGGCAAGACCAGGTCCAAGACCAGAGCAGCTAGAGCAGACAGGGATGAAAAGTGCAGTGGAGTGCACGGCACACAAGCAACACCCCTAATCTGTCCCCAGCCAGACCCCCATGTCTGTTATAGGCCAAATTACTCTATTGAGGTAGAGGCCCTCTATCCTGGACTCAATCTGCACCGAAAACCTCCAAATGGACAAGCTTTCCCTAAAAATTATGGCTACGCCTCTCCCCTGACCCTCTGGTCTGGGTTGGTGTTGGACGAAGTACCTGGCTGGAACGAGGTCAGCCAAAATCAGCCCTAACATCTCATCCAGCCAGGTCTCCATCACACACATGAGGTCGGCCGCCCACTCCAAGATGGAGTCATGGATAGTGGATGACTTACTGGCTGCTGACCTCGCGTTGAACAGCCCCACGACAGACCAGGGTCTTCTGAGACCTCAAACACCCAGTTATTCGGGTTGGGGAGGGTTGAGCAGGGGACAGGCACTAGCCACCTGTCCCTCCGCTCACGATGACACCAGTCCCCCCCTTGGACCATATTTCATCCACCCCATAACCACCATAGCTACTGTATTACTGAGTGGTGTTGAAGCCACGCCCACTCTTTGGGATATAAAAAGAGGGACCTGAAAAGGAGAGTTAGAAGCTGCCTGGATGTTGATGGAGACACATCCCTGCTCCTGAGTGGAAGGAGACCTTGGAGGTGACCTAAAGAGCCTGGTTCCTATGAGTGAGTGAGTTGGGTGTGAGCCAGTCAGAGGATTACTGCCTGCCTAGGCTTGGGCTTATAATAAAGACTTCTATCTAGAGGAGACTGTATATATGTAAATAAAGAAATATAATAATTCCCTGTGAGACTACATGATTTGATCCGGACAACACTTATCAAGGCCATCCTCTGCTACACTTACCCATACAAGAGACATGCATATCCAAAGTGTGATGACTACACAGAGGTACATAACTCTTGGCTCCACACAAATACTTTACTGCAAAGGAGTTGACTGAGGTAGCATTTGTTGAGTAGCTATCTACTGTTCAACAGAGTGTTTATGCAAATAGCAGTAACTCATTTCCTCCATGGTGGTCTGGATTGTTGTTCTCTGCCTGTGGGACATCATGGGATAAGTTTTTCCACTGGAGCAAATAAGCAGGATTTGGAGTGAATGCGGACCTTACTCCAGGGCAAACATCTCCACAACGACTCCATAGTTATAATTATTACAGCTTGGATTGTAATTGTTAACTCCTGTGACAGCAAGGTGTTAACAACTCTACTGCAATGGAGAAAAATGACTTTTGGAGTAGATTGTTTACACACACACATTACACACACACACACACAAACTTTATTGCAAAGTTAATTTCATTTACTCCACAGTTGTGTTCATGTATACAAATCCCATGATCTTTCATTGGCTGCATGTATGCTGCTTGGTGTCTTGCAGCACTCTGGAGATCATGTCTGGGTCCCCTCCAGTACTCCCATTCTAAAATAAAACTGCAATGAATATCCTATCCATTGGTAATGGTGGCAGAATGTGCATTCTACTAGCACAAATAATTCAAGAGAGAAGAAGGAGCAGGAGGAGAATTGAGAGTTCTAGAGAGTTCTGACCAATAAACTATTGTATGCAAATGCATTTCATGGAACAATGAAATTTCCCCCTTATTTGTAGTATTATCCATCTAATCTATTCTATGGCACTTGTAATGCACCCATCACACTAGTACTTAGATGGAAATGCTATGTAAGAGAATCAGTAGGTGCTGTTTTCTGTTGTGCACCTTTAATTTTTAAACTGGTACTAATGGAAAAAGGTTTGGTGTTTGTTTAACTAATTGGACTCAAATACAAAAGCTCAACAATTGTAAACAGAAGGTAAAGATTAATTAAATTAAATAATGTGGTTAATCTTCTATGGCTAGAATACCATAAAGTGGAGTTTCGCACAATGATTAATTGATGTGCTGTAGTTCCTGTTGAGTAATTATGAACCATAAAGGTTGCTGCACACAATTTTCTATAAACTACCACTTCAGACAGCAGGGCCAATCCCAAGCCCTGTGTACTGGCGCATGGAGCGTACATATGTGCGCGCAAGCCATGCACACCCCCAGCATAGGGCCTACAATGTGCACGCAAACCTAGCGGTGGCGCATTTCTCCATACACACGGCAGCGTGTGTGGGACTTGGGATCAGCCCTACTATTTAAGAGAGTTCGTGATAAAAGACAGGTGCAGTTTCAGGAAAGGTGGGACACTGGGGAATTCAGTCATTCAAAATTTGCCCTTCAGAAGCATTTTTATGAGGTAGGAATAGGTCACCTCTAGGAAGAAGCAGTATCCAAAGAAGGGGGTTTCTCCACTGGAATTAGAAAATCACTCCACCCCTCTCTGGTTTGCTGCCAGCCTCCCACATCCCCAAGTATGTATCTGGCAGGAAATAGAAAGTGATCATCATACAAATTATTACATGTTTGAGGGGACATGAAATTACGCTTCAAGGATCCGTTTACATCCATCGTGATGCTATGGTGAGATTTAATGCTACATTTTGAACCAAGATTTTATTTAAAAAAAAAAAAAAAATGTATTGTCTTGAACAGCACCTCCTCACCTTTCCTGTCTCTCTAAAAAAGATGGGGGTTGTGGGTGACTGGGTCCCCTGATGTAGCTCTTACAATCCTTACTCCCCCACCACCCCCGCACATATTCTGCCTGTATCTTTAATGCTAGATGGGGAAACTCTTGTGGTTTTGTAAAAGATTATATTTTTTTGCTACTTATTAACTTGGGTCTAATGGCTGCTCTGGCATAAAGCATTTAGGGATTTAATTGAATTTTTAAAAAGAAAATGCAGATTTACATGCTGTTAGTGTGTGTTGCTTTGATTTTATCTAGGTATCCTAAGGAAATCATTCACTGCGGTGCACTTCCAAACTTTTCCATCAGCTGTTTTACATGGATGCTACAAGCATTTAGAGAAATCCTGAAGGAATTGCCCCTGCGATGCACGCGTGGTAGAGGATTGACCACATTACCTACTTCAATGCTCCCTTTATGAGGATCTGAGAAATATATGGATAATGCCCATTCTGATCCATACATTCTTTTATAACACCGCCCCAAAATTGGAACTACTGAATAATAGGAATGCAGAAGGCCTCCAGAGAGTAGCTATAGATCTGCTGCCAAAACTAGGGATAAATTTGTATGTGATAGAAAGTCCAGATGTAATATAGTACACACCATGGGGTTTGAGCATTGATTTTTGTAGATGCCAAACTGGCCCCATGTTATTAATTTGCATAATTTGTAAATGTGTTTTATTTTTTGTGTGACTTGATTTTAGCTCTATGTTGTTTTTATAGATTATTGTAAATGTATCTTCCATTTTGTATGCCTTCTTTGTTTTCCATGATACCTAACTGTGTATCCATTTTAATGAAACTGAAACTGAAGACACCCACTAAAGTAAATGGGAGCCTCAATGCATAAAAGGGCTAGTAGGACTAGGAGAAAAAGAAGAAGGGCTAGCCTGGAACATGGAGAATTCAGGTTCAATTTTCTGCTCTGCCACCAACTTCCTGTGTCACCTTGGGCAATTCACTTAATATTTCAGTACCCCAAGTCCTTATGTATTCCTGTCTCGCAGAACCATCATGATGATAGCTACAGTGGAGACCCAGCAAGCTGGACCTCACAAGTCTGGATGCTTCAGAATTCAAGACACCCATTAGCGAAACATAGTGGGGAAGGATTTCCAAAATGTCCCATGTGTTGCATTTGCAATCTTCTGGGGTCAGCACTGCTATGGGCAGGCAGAGAGGCTGCAGTAGCAGCCCCAACCCCAACCATGCCAGCTCCAACTCCAGCCAAGGATAGACTCTGGGTGTTAACAGAAGTGCTGCCAGAGCGTTGCCGTCATGACCTGACTCAAGTCGGAAACCCACTGCCAACATGGTCCCAACTGGGTTAGGCTGGCCAACAAATGTGCTGGTACTTGAGCCACTAGGGAGGGCGGCTGGCTGGCCGTCCTGCCCCCACACTGTGCCCAGTGCCCCACCCCCTGCTATGACGGCCAGCCATGGTGGCAAATGATGGCTGCTATGATGGGCCCAATGCAGGCCGGGTCATGGCAAACTAAAACACACGTGATAGCCCATTATGGCCTGCATGAGCCCGATCGGGCAGACGGTAGCCTGGATTGTGATGCCGGGGGTCTCTGGGATCTCTGCAGCCAGGGATCGCTGCTGACACACCTGGGAGCAATCCCAGTCGAACATCTGGTGGTGCACCAAGAAACGTGTTGGTGGCTCACGGACCAAAGCAGGCCACTGTCACATTTGTTAATACTCTTTGGCTCCAAAAGCTGTGAGTACAGCAGAAATGACTAATGTGTTTAGCATTCATGGGTATTATTCACATTTTTGGGTAGTCCTTTGGTGACTGAAAACAGGTACTCATGCATCCAAATTTTTAGGTATTCCATTTTGGGTTTTCCATGTTCCTAGTTTTGGGGATTTTTTGTTATTTTAGTAGTTTTGACCATTTCTGAATTTCAGTTGCATCACTTCTGCAAAGGTGCAATAGCGCAAATATTGCTGAAATGATGCAAGCAAAATACTGAATTGACTGCGGTGTGCCAGCAAGGCTAAGGCTGGGATGCTACTGCTACTGCTTCTGCTTCTTCTTTAAATTGGGGATTTTTATATTTTTATAGAGTCTGGGTTTTTTAATTGGCTTCATTATGTTTTTATGTACAGTTTACTATGAACTCTAAGCCTTAGGGGAAGAGCAGGCTATAAATTGAAATAAATAAATAAATACATACTGGAAGCATGAAAAAAAGCTAAAACAGAAGAACCGAAATGGGTATACGACTGAATACGAATGGAGATTGACCAGTTTACCTGGTTTTATGGGCACTTGTTTCAGTTCTAGCTGCAGCTTCTAGAGGAATAGTTTGGCCCCAGCCAGGACTGGGGTCTATGGGTCTGGCAGGCCCTTCTCCCATTCCTTCTCTAGCTCACCCATAGCTTCAGATATTTGTAGGTGAATCCTGATGTGTCCTGAATTGTGGATCTCTGCTGGGCACTGATATATTGTGGAATGCTTGGGCATCATGCTGTAGAGGCCATACAAGTTGGTTTATCTGGCTTTGTCTGTACTAGCCTCAGTGATAGTTACTGTCTTGGAAATAGCATGCACATACCATGGATCCAGCCTAATTTTTAAGCTAATTGTTGCTATTTAAGCTGCAGATGCTGTTCCTATTCATATTTAAATGCATAAAATGGCCATTGGCTTCATTCTGAGCATTTTCTAGGAAAACATGCCAAGACTTATTTCTCAAAATAGAAACAGTAACTCCCCATATCGGCATTTGGTATGGTTCTGTCTGTCTGGAGAGCCCTTTGCACAATTACAATCCGTATGCATTAGAGTCCCAGAGCAAAGAGAGCTTTTCAGTCTTTCTGCATATTTCACCCTGATTCAGCTTCTTTCTCTGAACCCAAATGTCAGTGAGAATTCATAGGCTCAGCCTTGATGTTTTGGGAGGTACAAATATTAGGGATAGCACCAATATTAAAACAGCACTGGTCAGATTTTACCTGGAGCACTGTTTCCAGTTTTAGGTGCCTCATTTGAATAAGGATATCAATAAATTGGAGCAGGTTCAGAGGAGAGCACCAAAAATTATAAAAGGGCCTGGAAAGCAAGTCTTATGAGGAACGGTTGAAGGAACTGGGTATGTTTAGCCTAGGGAAAAGAAGATTATGGGGAGATGTGATAGCAGCCTTCAGCTATCTAAGGGGGCTGCCACAGTGGAGATAGCAAAAAGAGTATGCGCTGTTTGACAATGGATCAAGTTGCCTAGGGCTGTCATAGGTTCTTTGTTGCAGAAGGCTTAAACAATGAGTCTCGAGTGGACTTCCATTTGACTGGAATGTTGTCACTATAGTCATCCTGTATTCAAGCAGGGGTTTTGACTAGATCCGTCCGTCAAGGTCCCTTCCAACTCTGAGTCTGAGGCTGCATTCAGATGTGCATTTAAATCGCACAGCAGCGGCAGCGGCATCGTGCGATTTAAAGCAACGCACACTTCCAGGTTGGTGTGAATGCACCGAGTGCGCACATTCAACAGTTCGCGTTACGCTGAATTGGTGCATTCACACCAACCCGGAAGTGCGCGTTCCTTTAAATCGCACGATGCCACCACCGCCGCTGTGCGATTTAAACGTACATCTGAATGTGCCCTGAGCATACATAGTGGCTATGTGACTTCATCTGATCATTAACTTCATCTTGAGAGGTTGATAATACTGCACCTATAACCTGGTATCATCACCCCCATTTTCCATCTATCTCCATCCATATCTGTCTAGCATGCAATTTTCAGCCTGCTGAGCCAGAGTGTTTTTCTTTAAATATTTTCTCCCTCACTCAAAGCTTGAAGACAATTTGAGAGTCATTTCTTGCTTTAGATGTGAATTGTGCTTTAAAATAGTGGTTTGATCCTCAACTGCATCATACCTCCCAATATTTCAAGTGACCGAAAAAGGACAAGCCCTGTCTGCCTCCTTGGCCATAAGCTCTATCCCTCAGTGAATAAGTTTCACACCTCGCACACTTATGTGTGCACACACATCGCCCAACATTCCAAGTGCATAAAGGGGAAGATTCTGGATGGGACTGAAGACCATTTGAGAGGCAAGTGCCTCTCCAAGTGCATAAAGAGGAAGAAAAACATTCCAACATTCCAAGTGCATAAAGAGGAAGGGAAGCTCTCCTGCTTCTCACCTAGTTTCTTGTCATTCCATCATTTCCCCATTGGCCTCTTAAGTGCTTTTCCTGTGAGGAAACCAGAAAAGCGGTGCCTGAGGCTTGAATCTCAGTCTTTTTGGCAGCTTTCTCACATTACCCATGAAGGGGGTTGTGGGGAGAAACTTCTGTTCTCATGGGAATTAGTGCACGTAGGAAGGCACAATTATGATCCTCTCCCATGAAAGCACCCGTGATTGTAAGAGGTACATCGGGGGGGCCCAGTCACACACCAGTGCAGGAGAAAAGCAGAATAGTGCATTCCTACCTGCGCTAATTCTTGTGAGAACAGAACTGCGATTGCCCTTGTGTAATACTAGGTAATTATGAGCTGCTCATTACTTTGGGTCTAATTCCATAGCCCCTGCTACTGCAAATAGCTCATATAGTCCTTGGTTTCAAAGATGTATTGAGACCGGGGTTTGAGCTGGATGGATACCAATGGACTTGCCATTGGTATCCGCACCTAAAAAAGGGACTGTCCCTCCGAAATAGAGACTGTTGGGAGGTATGCTAATAGTTGCACAAATCGAGTAGGGCTATGAGATTTAAGTCACTGTCTTAAAACCACCTACTCCAGAGTCCTTTAATTGACTTAAATGAGCCTACGCCGATGTAAATGGTTTTAGGACTGTAGCTTTAGTCACTGTTGCTAAAGTCCTACAAAGGCACATGGTCCAGCACATACTGATCATTATTATGTCTGCCAAATTCCTTTTAAGAATTGTACAAGGTGCCTACTCAGAGACTGATAATTTTCAGAGTGAATGATAATTTTGATATCTTCCTAAATCTATCTTTATCTCCTCCAGTCCCTCCCACTCAAACCTCAATGAAGGGGGCATTAAAAGATGTTTTAACTAATATATTTTTAGACTGTTCCTGCGATGCTACATCTTACAGCTTCATTTTAATTTCTCGCTTCTTCCTACTTGTTCCATGAATGTCACATGCTGACTTTGCATCTTTCCTCTGATGATCTCCAGCCCCTTCACTGGCAGTGAATAATTGAGCCTCATGACACCCCATAAGCTAGGGAAATATTATTATTTGTGCTCTGCCACTGGGTAAACTCACAACAGAGCAGCTAACTGCAAATCAGAACTGTAATCTCGCTGCCTCTCATTAAAGTGTTGGTGAGTGATCATTTAAAAAGTCAATGGAGAAAAAATGGAGTGTGGTTTTTTTTAGCCCCATCCCCCTCATTTCAACAGAATGGACTGCAGGAAGCATCTGAGTAATTTGCAGTCATTCTCAACAACTCCCGTACTTCAGCTGTCATGTGCTGAAGAAAGAATGCCGCTATCTTGCTAATTAGTTATGATGTTACTTAATTGTCCCCAATGTTATACAATTTGAATAGTGAAGGAATGAGTCTCTTCCTCAAAAAGTATGACAAACAGTTTCCAAAATAGTTTTCTGTGTTGCTTTTCCAGGAAGCCTTGATTCTAGCCGGCTAGGTGGTGAGGAGCCTCTTACTTCATGGGGGAGTGTGTGTTGGGATGAGGATAGATGGCATTCTCTTCACACTTGGCCCACTGTGCAGGGAAATGGCTAGAATCACTTTGGTGAGAGCACCTCATGCTGCCTCTAGGACTCCTGGCCAAGCAAAAGAGATGGGGAGCGGAAGGGATGTTTGGTGAAGTTTGTGATGCCAGTCTCATGCTGGACTTCATCCCACCCTGGGGGTATTTGTTTTTATATTGTGTTTTAATAGTGGGTGGTATTTGTTTTTATATTGTGTTTTAATAGTGTTTTAAATCATATTATTGCTGTTTTAAATTGTTTTAATATGTTGTTAGCCGCCCCAAGATGCTTTTAGCAGGAGGGGGCGGCATACAAATTTTATTATAAATATAAATAAATAAATAAATAAATGTGCCTGGTGCTAAACAGCCATGACTAGAGACAGGTCCCTGCCCTGGGGGCTTACAGTCTAGGAAAGACGAGGGGAGAGAGGCCCTTTTTAAACGGGCAGTGGCTGCAGGGGCTGGTCCGTGGGCATGCCGCAGCATGGACAGTGCGGGGTGGTGATGGTGCACATGGACACACACTGATCCTGCATGCATCGCCATGCATGGCGCAGCTGGCGTTTTTGCCAGTTACTGCATGTGTGTGGGGGGGGTGTAGATGCGTGGGGGGGGTGTCGAAGGAGCGTGCACCCACACATTTACACGAGATGCTCCCTCGTATGGACAATGGGTGTCCGTTCAAGAGAGCGTCTTGTGTAAAAGGGGCCACAGAGTGGGACACATGGGCAGGGAGAGAGATACAAGAAATGAGTCTCAAGTTGAGGCTTTCGAAATGCTAGGATGTGCATAATGGCTGCAGGTTTCCTTTCAATCAATTCCTGCATGCATTATAGCTAACAGTCAAGATCCCCCTCTTCCTTCTTATCTTTCGAATGAGAGGAAGATCTATTTGCATCACTCGATCTACAAAGAGGAACACTTGCTGTTCCTTCGTAGTTCAGATTCAAAGTTACTGTCTCTCTTCAGGGTATAAATATAAGCAGGAATGATGCAAAGATTTTTGCTGCCCTAGGTGGTCCCAGATCCCTCCGGCTCTTCTGCCCCCCATCCGGCCGCAGAGCTTACTGGAGTGGCTGCAGTTTTTGTTGCCTCCTTCAACTTGCTGCCCTAGTTGGCTGCCTGCACTGCCTCTATGGTAGCTAGTGTCAGCCCGAAATATAAGTTTTGATGTCATCTTCATTGAAGAGTAATTTTGCTGCTCAATATGGTAATATGCCACATGATGCATATTTGGATACAGAGAAAGGCAACAATGATGGATAATACTTTGCATATCTATTAATCATTCCATCCCAAAGTCTCCCAAGTGTTTTGCAAACATCAATGAAGCAGCTTCTCAATGAGGTTTGGTAAGTTGAGAAGCAGGGAAGTTTTGTAACTTGCCCAAGGTCAAACAGTTTCTTTTCTGAAGAGAATTCCAATATAATTCTCAACTTCCAATACTGTTCTTTAGTCACAAGACCATCCTGTTCCTTGATGTTTTAGCTGGCAAAGGCTAAGGTTTAAATAGTCAAGTATTAAGATAGAGCCAATGAGGACGGTGGATGTTTAGCACCACAAATCAACTCACACACTGCTGGGAGCTTCTTCCTTTCAGAACTTTCCTCCTCTTTGCCCCCTACACAGGCACAATATGCCTCCTTTGATTGCAGGGCTTCAAAGCGACAGCCTCAAGTCTCCCCTTCCTCTCCTTGCACAAGGCTTTGCATTTTTCCTGGAACTTCATGTCTAGGTGGAGCAAGGACATCCCCCAGCGCCATTGAGGGACAGGACTAATCTAAGCAGCTGTGAATGTCTGCATGCCTATGTATGTATGTATGTACATGTATGTATGTATTTATTTATTTATGTATTTATTTATTTATTTCAATGTTTTTATATTGCCCCCTCCTGCCCATGGCAGCTTGAGGCGGTGAGCAATATAAAATACAGTACAAAAGACAAAATATGCATATAAAACAAAAAATTAAACTCACAACAGCAGGGCCTGCCAAAACATCTCACTTTCCCATAACAACCCTCACCCACGCACTACCCATCCCCCTCACCAAATGCCTGGCGAAATGGCCAGGTCTTACAGCACGTACGGAAAGAGAGGAAATCTGAGGAGAGATGAATCTCCACTGGAAGGGAGTTCCATAATCGCAGCATGTCCACCGAGAACGCCTGCTCAAACGTCGCCACCTGGGGAACCTGCAAGTGGGTGCCCA
Organism: Sphenodon punctatus; assembly: GCA_003113815.1. Classification (NCBI taxonomy): domain Eukaryota; kingdom Metazoa; phylum Chordata; class Lepidosauria; order Sphenodontia; family Sphenodontidae; genus Sphenodon; species Sphenodon punctatus. The sequence continues at coordinate 419,109 of QEPC01002847.1, read as the reverse complement.
CGGCTAACCGCAAGAGCCAATCCAGGACACGAGGGATGAGGTGATCCTGCAGGTAAGTGGGGATAGGGCTTTAAAGGTTATAACCAACACCTTGAATCAGGCCCGGAAGACTATAGGCAGCCAGTGCAGAGAACGGAACACTGGTGTCATGTGCTCCCAGTGGATGTTCCCATAAGGAGATGGGGTGCCACATTCTGCACCAGCTGCAGTCTCTGGGTCATCACTAAGGGTAGCCCCACGTAGAGCACGTTGCAATAGTCCAACCATGAGATGATGAATGCATGGATGATGGTGGCAAGATTGGAGCCGGAGATATATGGCTGAAGACTTCGGACTAAATATAATTTACCAAATGCACTCCTTGACACAGCCACCACCTGGGTATCCAGGTGGAGCTGTGAATCAAGGACTCCTCCTAAACTCTGAACCTGATTATGTGATAAAACCCCTGCTTTTATCCTTATACCATGATATAACAATCCTCCTGTACTGAAATTCTACTCAAAGCAACCTCCCTTCTTGAAACCTAGCATATTTACCCCTAAAACAAAGAGATGATTTGGACTCTCTCATCTGAATTTCCAATCTTTCCCATGAGACATGAAATGTACTGAAGCTCCTATGCCCAGACCATTGGCAGAGTTATTGTGGACAAAGGGCACATGCATAGAACTCTTCCCAGGGCAGATAGAAGGATCCCTATCCTTGACCCCTGCTTTAAGCTAGTCAACTGTTCTTGAGGGATTCATGTCTGTCTTTTCAGCTGTCGTGTGGAATCCTGCCTAATATCCTTGCAGTGGCTTGGTACCTTCAGGTCCAGAGCTACAATTTCCAGTACAGCAAGTGCATTAGCCTTTCCCCAATAGGGCAGTAGGAGCAGGGATTTGTGGTGGGGCTGAGGCCTATCAGCCTCTACTAAAGACCCACCACCACTGGTCAATTCTGAATGTTTTTTAGCCTAGATTCTCACCACATTTGACTCTGTATATCCCTATCCTAACTTGCCACCACTAAAGAAAACGGACTCCTAGCCTTTTGAAAAGATCTGCTCCAAGTATATGAAGGAAAATATTCTACTGCCAAGTCCATTTGAGGGACATAAGATCATCTGTTTGTTTAAGCTTTAGCTTATCTAACTTTTAGATCAATAGGACAGCTGACAACAATGAAAAAAGCTAACTGGGAAATTAGTTAAAAATGGAACTATTCGTTCAATTATTTAACACGGACATGCTGACACAAACCTCAGATTGCATATACTCTAGTGGAGGCTGTAACTCATAAATGCACTTAGCAGTCAAGACTTCCTTTATACTTACGGAAATTAGAAACCACATATCCTCTCAGTTCTGTGCCAGCATAAGCACCATTGATATGAATTGGGTTGGTGACACTAGAGCAGTTTGAGAATCACAGCCCAAGACTTTTCTATGCATTTACCAAGCACTGTCGCACTGTCTCTGCAGATTCACATATCCTCTTACTTGAAACCAAATAATTAGGTTCCTAAAGTCTTTTTGTAGTTTGTAGTAGTCTCTTTGCCCGGTAGGGATGCCACCCATTCATTTTTCACCCAGGCAACTAAGGAATTTTGGAACTGGACCTTCATGAAGAAGTGTCCAGTTTCCTCTGCCTCTCTCATTGCTGTCTCCACCTTGGGCATGCTCCTGCCTGAGCATATCCTGGCCAACTGAGTGAAAGTTGAATGAGACCTAGATTAACCTGGAGATGAAGGGTGTTGCTATAATAGGGGCAGGTGGAACAGTTGCACTGGGGCCCAACAGCCATGGGAGTCCAAGCCCATACAGAATACAAGCATAGGCAAATGGGTGACTAGCACCCACTGAAGACTTGCTTCAGTGGACCCCATTCCATCTTTTGCACCATTCCAGTCTAGCTATGCCTCAACTAGAGATGCAACTCTCCTACGGGATCTGTGCAATACTTCAGCAGCCCCAACTTCAGCAGTGCTCAGTGAGATACAAGAGGATCCTGGCCAAATAAAGGGTCTCTTGCCAGGCCTCAGTTACCTACTCTTCCAGGACAGGTGTCCGGGAATGGCTTCAGCAAAAGATGGCAATCCTACTGCACAGCCGTAATTGTCGATCTCGGATTGACTTTTTGCAGCCTGCATAACTCATTAACTTCCTGAATGTTTTAGCTAAGCTGTGCCTAATGAGAAGGCTAGCCCCCTACAAGTAGCTGTCATTCCAGGAAACCTTGCGGAAGCCATCTGAGGACATGCTGAGGCATCATGACTCATCTGGACGTAACACAGTGTGTGCAGTGTACAAACATATAATAAGGATAACTATGGAGCAGAGCCAGTCCGTAAATTCACAATAGCATCTGAGTCAGAGGGGAGAGGTCTGCCTGACTTCATTAGTGTGGGCTCCAAACTGCTGGAAATTCAAACTGAAAATGCTGATGAACCTTTTTTTTTTTCTTTCTTAATTTACTGTACTTGTAGATTTTTCCAGGTAACGGATATAGTTATTAGCATGGCATTTAATGTAGTTTTTAATGTAAAACCATCATTGCTACAAAGAGACTTCAGTATCACCTACGGTGGCTGCAGTACTCAAACTACTCACAACAAAGAAGACCTATTTGCCCCAATGGAACTACTTCAGAGGATGTGGCTTAAGGGTTGCCTCAGCGGCTTCCCAGCTGAGAGCTGGACCCATGCCCCTGCAGAGCTCCACAGGCTGGAGTGTCTTGCAGGGTGGGCACAGCTCCAATCCTGGGTGTGCTATTTATAGTTCTCAAAAACAACACCAGCAGTAGCTATAGTTTCTGTAGTAAAGCAGTTTACTTACAATATACTTGAAAACTACGTACAGGAGGGCTCATCTACTAGTCAGGCTGAGTGCTTCCTTCCTGCATACCATGTTCTGCTTACAAATTCTCTCAGTACACACACTGATGTCTTACAGGAGCCCAAGGATACACTGGGTAGCAGCTTCTTAAAGCAATAGTATCCCACAACTCCCCTTTCAACAAAATAGAATTAAACACCTTATAACCATACAACAAGACGTTCAAAACATTTTCTGTTAGCAACTCTTAATAAGTCTCGGTGGTTGCCTCCTAAGCCTTGTTGACCTTCATAGCATTGTTGTTTTGTACTGGTTTTTGTAATAGTCTTAGATGCTCCCGGTGGTAGTACATTTGCATCTTCAGATTGTCTGATTAATGACTGTTGGTCTTGGTTCTGAGTTGTTGTATTGTCTTCAGGTAATCCTTTGTCTTGTGGTATAATTTGTAAGTGTCTTTCTGTGATGATCTCATAAAAGCAAGGAGCAACTTATCCTTTCACTGTTGCCTTTTGGTTCCACTTTTGTCCGTTGAAAAGCGAACAGCTTCTTGTGGTCGCGACAGTCTTAGCTCTCTAGCTCCTCTCTCACAATACCTTTTCTGTTCCATTTAGCTTTCTTCTTAAATGCATCCACATATTGTGTATTGCATCTTGTCACTGGGTAATTTCGGACGTGACAGGCCGTTTGGCCCACCTCGCTGAACCCTAGACCGGGATGGAATCCACTAGGATTCACTGTGGTGAGCAGCGATGTCGTATCCTCTGAAATTACCCACTGACATAAAATCAGGTAAGTGGGTCCTGAGTTTCCTGCCATGTAAGATTTCTGCTGGAGATAGTCCATGCTTTAGGGGAGTCGCCTGATAGTTGAGCAAAGCCAAGTAAGGGTCAGTGTCATCTTCTTTTGCTTTATTCAACATTTTCTTAATGGGTGCAGCCAGATGAGCAGGGTAGGCAGCCACAGACTGGCGGCTCCTGCTCTAGTCCTTGTGTAACCCATATGCTTTGGGAGAGTGTCCCTTTAAGAGAATGGGCTAATCCCAGAAAAGGGTGGGACAGTTGTGATCTAGTTCTGGACTTGCACATGCCCAGTGAGTATCAGCTTTGGAAAGTTCTACTGCTCCCTTGAATGCTATGGCAAATGGCTACAGGTAGCCATTTGAGTGCTGCCATTAAGGGTAAAAGTGAGGGCAATAGGCCTAAATAAAGCCAGGATTGAGGAAGAGACAGGAGAGGGGCTGCTGTAAGAGAAGAAGCAGCCTGCTGCCCTTCTTGCTCTCTGCTAGGCCCTGAACAACTTAATTCAGAGCTTCTTTTGGACTTCTCCTACCGGAGTAAAGAAGAGTGAGTGTCTATACCAGAGCCTTCAATCAACAGAAACACGGGATGATCAGAAAACCTGCATGTTTCCTTGAAGCTGGAAGTTAAAGTTATGTGGACTTTTCATTCTCATTACTTGTGAAATATTACACTTGTATGATTGAAAAGTATGCTGTGAATGTAATAATAATAATAATAATAATATTTAGCTATTAACAGAACATAGTTCAGTCATGAATATATAGATTGTCTAAATATACTTTTGTGTAGTGTACATATTTTAACTTTGTTGTCAAAGGTGCCTTTGACGTAAGTCCCAAATTGAACCCAAGGAGTTACACTTGCATGGGACATTAGCTGTGATTTACTGGCACACTTTGCTGGATAATATTGTTGAACAACTCTCTTTTCTCAACCTACTTTTGTTTTATGTAGTTTTTAAAGTAGAACGCTCCAACACAGCTTCTAAAACATGCAGGTTGCAATCCTGACTCCACTGAAGTCAATGGGGCCGATCCCAACATCCGTGGACTGGCATGCACATACTACCGTGCAAGTCGTGTGCACCCCTGCCCCAGCCCACGGCACGTGCAAACCACAGGGCAGTGCACACACACGTGCATGCGGTGGCGCATGCTGGATTTGGATGCGGCCAGTGCCATTGACTTCAATCCTATCGACTTCATAAAGAATATTTTATTTTTATGCTGTAAAGTGCTCAAAGGACCATTTGGCAGGGGGGCACAATAAAAATAAAAAATATTTATTATTATTATTTATTATTATTAATATACACAGTGGGTTCAATCCTCTCCCTCCCCCCACACTTAAAATCAGTGGGTGTTTTTACACACACATTTCTCCTGGATGTTTGTTGTTACATCCTGTGAACTTTCTGTGTGTCTAAATCACTCACCCAGATCTTAAACATCTGGCTCTTTGAACTTCTGCGTGAAACTTCTCCCAGAACGTTTGTGTGTAAAAAGTTCTCCTGGTAAAGTGCTTTGCTCCAGGTAGCTGTGGTCACATGGCAGCCTGTCACGTTTACAGCTGCGGCTACTTTAGGCTGCCTTAGGGCAGTGTTTGTGTGAAGAATACATCCAGGAACTGCCTCAGGGCAGTGTGTGTGTGAAAAATGCATCTGGAACTTACTTGTGGGCTTGTAAATCCAGAAGATTGAAACATCCGGAACTTTAACATGTGTGTAAAAATGCCCAATGAAAAAACTCTGACTTCAAGGAAGGATTGCATCCTGTGTGGCTGGGTACTTCCAGACTGTGGTCCTTTGAATATTAGCAGTCCAGTTTCTTTTCCAGTGGATAACAGGCCCCAGCTGGGAACAGTTGGGTGGAAAGTGCCTGGCCAACTGGGTCAGATAAGGGTGTGAGAGAAAGTTGTTGGCCGAAATTATTTTGTATTGTAGGCAGCTTGATCTCTCACCTGGCTGAGAATCAAATCCTGGAACTCTTGTGGGGGAAAGCTCTGGAAGCCAGGGAGCAGCGGTCAGAGACTGGACAGGTCCTGTTAGCAATGGATGAGAGGTAGCAGAAAGTCTTGACAACAAGGGAGGAGTTAGGATAGAGTACAAGGAAATCTAGATGGGCCAGAGGCAGCCCTGAGAGTTTCAATGAAGGACAAGTCCTGATTGAAGACACAGAGCAGAGAGATTCTGAGTGAACAAATGGGCAGATCTGAAGTGAGTGTCTTGGTGTGGCTTGTGGCGTTGAGTGAGACTTGGCTGGCAGTGGCTACGCTAAGTTAGATACAAGCACACACACTTCCATTAAAAATGAATAGAGACAACACCTTCTTTCTTCTTCAAGACTGACATAAGAACAGAAAATATATTTCTGATCTAAGGTGAATGGTTTCCTTTTTATTTTTAGACAGAGATGATACCCAGCTTTAGAGTCTAAAGAAAAGCCTTCAGGATCTTGTAAGATGTAAAAAACAAACAGCTTCACTTAATCTCTGAAGACCTCCTCATGTTCAAAAGGATAGTAAGAGAAAGCTTTTGTTATAGTAGACACCTGCTACCATAAAATGGATGACAATCTGCAAATTAGAATATTCCTGCCAAGCGGATGTATCTATTAGCCAGAATTGTTTGCATTGCATTCAGAAGAAAAGATACACATGTTCCGTGACATTGGGTGTTTTTGCACACACATTTCTCCTGGATGTTTGCTGTTACATCCTGAACTTTTGGTGTGTCTAAATCACTCACCCAGATCTTAAACATCTGGATCTTTGAACTTCTGCGTAGAACTTCTCCCAGAACTTTTGTGTGTAAAAAGTTCTCCTGGTAAACTGCTTTGCTCCAGGCAGCTGTGCTCACTTGGTTTCCATGGCAGCCTGTCACGTCTACAGCTGCAGCTACTTTAGGCTGCCTCAGGGCAGTGTTTATTTATTTAATTTATTTATGTTATTTATTTTATCAAATTTCTACCCCACCCCTCCTAAAACAGCTCGGGGCAGCTTACAAACCAAAAAAACAAACACAAATATAAAATACATCTAAAAACAATTAAAACATTCAAAAATACTACCCATAAAACAGGACCAGGCATCACAATAAAACAATAAATAAAGGTAAGGAGAGATAAAGACCCCACTACCCCCTCCCCAAAGGCCTGGGCGAACAGCCAGGTTTTGCAAATTCACCGAAATGTCAAAAGGCTTGGAGCCAGGCGAGCTTCCTCCGGGAGGGAGTTCCAAAGGCGCAGCCCGGCCACCGAGAATGACCTCTCCATTGTGGCCCCCCGCTTAATGCAGGGGACCTCCAAGAAGGCACCCCTGGCAGACCAA
>QEPC01002847.1:398163-411181 GCA_003113815.1 Sphenodon punctatus | reverse complement strand
CTGACAGGAGTAGGACAGATAGGATGGGGGAAGGGTTCCCTGATCTGTCTGTCTACTCCTGGTGTTTCTAGCAAACAAACAGGATGAGGTGCTTAGGGGGGATGCAACCAAAGGAATGTATTTCCAACGAAATGTTGAGCATCCTGCATCCATCTCCCGACGGAGATCGTCGACCAAGGCCACCAACGCCGTCTCAGTGCCGTAGCCGGGGCGGAACCCAGATTGAAAAGGGTCCAGGAAACTGATGCTATCTAGATGCGCCTAGAGCTGGATCACCACTGCCCGTTCAATAACCTTCCCTAAAAAGGGAAGGTTAGAGACGGGTTGGTAACTGGCGAGCGCGTCCACGTCCAAAGATGGTTTCTTCAGCAGGGGGTGCACCACAGCCTCCTTGAGGCTGGGCAACAACCTCCCCTGCTGCAAGGACGTGTTCACCACCCTCGCCAGCACCGTCCCCAGCGTCTCCCTGTAGGCTTTCACCAACCAGGATGGGCATGGATCAAGTTCGCAACAGGTGCCTCTCACAGACCCCAAGACATCCGCCGCATCGGCTGGCATCACTTCCTGAAACTCCCCCCACAAAGCTGGACCAGACTATCATAACCTTGCACTCTCCCCCTACTGCCCCCAATCCAGCGTCAAAGTCACTCTGAATCTGAGCGATCTTGTCTGCAAAATAGCTGACAAACTCCTCACAGCGCGCCTGGGACATGTCCCCGTCCAGGCGGAGGGAGACCAGATTGACCAGCCCCTGCACCACCTGAAACAGCTGCGCCAGACATGACTTCGCGGACGCTATGAGGACAGCCAGGAACTCCTTCCTTGCTGTCCTCACAGCCTCAACATAGGACCGCAAATGGGCCCTATGGAGAAGTCGGTCGGAATCAGATCAAGTCCGATGCCAGCATCGCTCCAGCCTCCTGCCTACTCGTTTCATACACCACAGCCCCTCGGTAAACCAAGGGGCCCTGCGGTGATGAGACTGAGGCAGAGGGCATCTCGGAGCCACCCTGTCAATGGCCTCCCCCAGCAAGCTGTTCCAACACTGGACCTGTTCATCGACAGAGTGACTGTCCACGTCCAAGGTTAATTCCCTCAGGACCTCTTGGAACCGCTGGGGTTCCATCAGCCTCTGAGGGCGGCCATCCTAACTGGCCCTTCCCCCTTCTGGAGGGGGTGCGCTGAAAGACTAGCTTGAAGGAGATAATGGTCCATCCATGACAAGGGCACCGCTCTAACCTCCCCCACAACCGGACCCCTCACCTCAAGGCCAGAACCAAAGATCAGGTCGAGGGTATGCCCCACCCCCCACGTGGGTCGGGCAGATAACCTCCTGGGACAAATCCATGGTTGCCATGGTGGCCATGAATTTTCGCTCCGCTCCCAAAAGACCGGCGTCAGCGTGAATGTTGAAGTCCCCCAGAACCAAGGTCCTAGAGGAGCCCAGCACCACCTCTGAGGCCAGCTCTGCTAGAGCGGTAAGGGATGCTGCCGGACAAGGAGGGGCCCAGTATACCAGCAGCATCCCTAGCTTACCCCCGGCCAAATCAAACACCACGTGAAGGGCCTCAATACCCGCAATCTCCTGAACTGGATACCTCCTAACAGACCAGTCCTCTCTAAAAATAATCGCTACACCACCTCTCCAGCCATCCGTGCGGGGCTGATGCTTCACGGCATACCTGGCCGGAACGAGATCGGCCAAAGTTGGACTGACCAACTCGTCCAGTCAAGTCTCCATAATACATGTGAGGTCCATGGCCCCATCCGAGATTACATCCCGGACAATTGGGACCTTGTTAACAACGGACCTCACATTTAGCAGCAGCAGCCCCCCACGTGTGGACCTTGGACCCGGCTCCTCCCTCAACCCCAGCGGAGGGATGGCAAGCTGCACCTCCTACAGGCACCTAGATCCCCTAGGGGCGCGAGCCATTCCACCCTATGGACCATACCGTCCATGCCCAAGAACACACACACCCCCATGTGGTTGTGTGAAGAATGCATCCAGGAACTGCCTCAGGGCAGTATGTGTGTGAAAAATGAATCCAAAACTTACTTGTGGACTTGTAAACACAGAAGATTGAAAAATCCAGAACTTTAACGTGTGTGTAAAAATGCCGTGTTGGGAGCTAGGGCTGTGCATCTGAGTTTTAACAAAATACAAATAAACCAGAAAAAGCCCTTCTCGGATTCCATCTTTGAAACAATAATTCTAGGTCTGTGTATTTGGGTTTTGAGGGAACCCAACATTTCCCCCAAAGCATAATATCTGAGGTCAAACTGGACCCCCCCCCCTACTTCTCTGCCCTGATCTCCCTCTGAACCCCTGCTCGAGCACTCTGCTCCTTTTCTATTCCCTCCCTCACCCTCCCACACCTCCCCTGCTCCCCGAACCGCCTTCATCCTTTCTCCCTTGCTGCCCCGCAAGCCTGGAACTCCCTCCCGGCCCTCATCCACCTGGCCCACACCCTCCACATCTTCAAGTCCCTCCTCAAAATCCACCTCTTCCGCTCCACCCTTCCTAACTGTTGCTAACCACAACCACCCAGGATTATCCCCCACCTGTTATCTGCAAACTCCCAATTTACTGTAACCAAGCCAAGAACGTGTACCTGAGCTCCCGCATCCTCATGAATGTTGCATCCCTTGTCTCTCCCTCTGTTCCCCCTTCCCTGTCTCCCCTCCCCCTGTCTTTAAATTGTAAACTCTCGGGCAGGGACCATGTGTATCTTATTCTTTGTAAAACTCCAGGTACATTGCTGGCACTATATAAATGTTTATAATAATAATAATAATTAATAATAATTAATAATAATAGAGCTGGGCTGCTCTCTGTCTCTCGGGGTGGAATCCAACAAGACGATAGCTTGCTGGAGTCCATGTTTCATCTGTGCAGCCCCTATGCAGCCTCCCATCATATGTTTAGCGCATCCAGCCTAATAAACAGGCAACCCCCCATCTGAATTTCATGTGCTTGTGGCAGCTTCCACCAGTGGCGCTAGTGATCTCACTCCCCATGGCTGTCTCTTAGTTCAGAGGTGCTCTAGAGATTGCCCTCCCCATCTCTCAGCTGTGAGGTGGGGAGGGAGACTGCGGGAAGGAAGAATTCTAGCGTGCCTCTCAGCTGAGAGGTGACCACAGGGGAGGGACATAGGCGGCCTTACTGTGAGGTGGCTCGGGGCAGCTGCCCCGGGCCCCTTTCCTGTGGGGGGGGCTGCACTCAGGGTTCCCAGCCACTGTCAGTCTTGGCCAGGGAGTGAGGGAGAGGTGGGGCCTCTGCCTCTCTCTCACTCCCTGGCCCCCTCCATTGTCTGTCAGTCTCAGCCAGGGAGTGAGGGGCCTCTGCCTCTCTCTCACTCCCCAGCTGAGTCCAAGACAGGCAGTGGAGGGGGCCAGGGAGTGAGGGAGAGGCAGAGGCCCCGCCTCTCCCTCACTCCCTGGAAACTTCCGGCGGCGGCGGACACGGCAGCAGATATAATCTGCTGCTGTGGCGCCCGCCCAATTCAGGGAGTCAGCGAGCGGGCCCTGTACGGGGCCCAGGCCAGCGGTGGCGGATTTAATTTAATTTCATTTCATTTCACCTTTTATTTGTATCCCGCTCTCTCTCGCCTACAGCGACTCGAGGTGCTAACAACAAAGGTAGAAACATACAAAAAACATACATACAATTATAATTCAGTAAAAAATAACATAACCTAAATAACCTCTCAATGATTGCGGTATAACATATACCATGATCTCTCATCATTAACCATACCCTCTCCTTCCCTCACATAGTTCAATATAACACAATAAATCAGTATTATTACAATATATCACAGTTATCCATATCATCCCATCCATATGCTCCATCCCTGCTGCCACCAGGGAAGGAACCCATCAACTCCCCCTACCCTCCTGCTCTCACCAGGAGGGGGGACCTATCGTCCACAAGCTTTACAATAATACAGCAACAATCTAAATATCAAATACACATTACTTCTACAAAATCAACAAAACATAACCCTTCCATCTCTAACCTAATTCCAAAATTACCCTCCCCCCCTATCCTGACCTCACCTCCCCCAGCACCTTCCCCTGCTGCCACCAGGGGCTGGTGCTGGGCCTCTTTCCCTCAACACAACTCACCACTCAGTATACCCTTTACCCAACACAGCCCCTTCCCCCCCCCCCAAACCCGACACAAAAACAACTCACAATAATAACAGACCCCTAAATCCCCTACAGTCCCTGAAGGGCCCCAAAGGGCCGCACCTTTTGGCTGCAGTCTGCGGCAAAGCCACAGGTGGCTCCCTTTTATGCCCCTCTGGGCAGCTTCCGGGAGTGGGTCATGGGGTCAAGCCAGGGCACCTGCCCCAGGTGCACCGGCTTCCTTGCCCCCCCCCCGCCCCTTTGTACTAACTGCATGCTGTTCTTTTCCCCCCGCAGGTGATTCAGCGGGGGATCGAGGCGGCAGGACAGGAGGAACAGCGGCGGCAGCAACCCGGCAGAGCAGGGAATCCCGGCCAGATGGATGCAGGTGAGTCATTAATACTACAACATAGGGATGCGGAACCTTTCCCTACTTTGTCGCAGGCAGGTTGCTGGCACAATGCAGCGTGATTGTGATGGACTCCTTCTCGTTATGGGCCAGGTGCCAGTTCTTGGTCTCAGGTATGTACTGTCTGGTCTGCTTCAGTGGGAGCCTTTGATACCTGTATCTCTGAGAAAGGCTCATCGGAACCCAATTCAGGGCTTAAACTTGGCGAAGAAAGGTGGAAACTGGCATCACTTGGCAATCGCCTTGGCATGTCTGGTGAGGAAGAAGCAGAAGAGGAAGAGGGCAGGCGCATTTCCTCTGCTGAATCATTCATTAGCCTTAGGGAGGCTTTTTGTTGAAGTTCAATGGGCATCTCTGCTGGCAGCATGTTGAAGCGCTCCAAAAAGTGAAAATAAACAAGAAAACTTGACCAAAACCACAGCAGAGGAGGCTTCCTGTCAGAGGTTGCCGTGACTGCGTCACGAGAGAGGCACAGCACAGCGCTTGCCCATCTGTCCCATTCGTCGTACAGAACCTGCAAGTGGCGATTGTGCACGGGCTCCACAGAGCAACCCTGGACTCCAGAGGGCTAATCTTGTTTGTTTTCACTCAACATATGGAGCAGAAGGGGCCCCCATAACTGCTATTAAAGAAAATATTAATTTTTTAAAAAAAAATCACACACACTGTAAACAATGCTATGCCCTCTTCCTTCATTCACACAGCTATGCCCTGCCCCCTTCACACTGACTCTCAGGGTGCTTGGGGGCTCACTGTCTTAGACCCCAGAGAACTAAGATAGGAACAGCCTCCTTTTTTAAGGCTCTTCACTGAGCCCGGATGAGGTTAAGTGCCCTGGAAAATGGCTGGGCTTGGGGATGGGCGGATAGAAGTGCCCCTCCGCCCATCCCAGAGCTCAGGCCCAGGTAGCGCCCCCATACCAAGCTGGGGAGTGCCCTCTGAGCCGGGGAGTGCCCCTAGGCCCGCCGGCCGATGGCAGCCTAAGGCCAGCCCTGGGGACGAAGAGTTCTAACGTGCGACTGTGGGCGAACCTAATTGACGAAACACAGACATGTTTCAGTGGATAAGCTGCCCTCCCCACCTACAGGTGCTCCTGCTTTCTCAGAACTGCATTCTCCAGCACTGCAGCCAGGCCTAGCCCAGCCCAGCAGAGCCTAGCTCAGCCAAGGAGAAATGGTGAGTCATTGGCAGCTTTATTCCTCCCCTCCCCAAGCCAGCAACACCTCCCGCAAACTAGTCACCCCCCTGAGCCTGCCCCATGCCCAACTGCCACCTAGGAATCCTGCTTTGCACAAGCCAATGACTCCCCTTTGAGCCAGAAACCACCCCCAAGATAGAAACTTGCCTCGTTCCCTCTCCCAAGCCAGAGACCCCCCCTTCCTGAGCCAACCCCATGTCCCATTCCCATTATCAAAGTCAGCAACCTCCCCTGAGACTTGTCCCATGCCCATCCCCCTAAGTCAGTGACACCCCCAAGCCAGCCCTATACCCCAATCCACCATCCCTGAAACAGATCCATGTGCCATTCTCCTCTCTCTCAAGCCAGCTGTATGCTTCACTCTCCCTCAAACCAGTAATCCCTCTGAACCAGACCCATGATCTGTTAAAATCTCACCAAGCTAACATCCCCCCATAAGCTAGGTGTATTCTCCACCCTCCCCAAACCAGTACTCCCCTTTTAACATTGGTAGCAGACTTGGCAGCAATTTTTGACTGCATCTTCTTTTCCTTTATAGACCTGTCAAACTAGCAGAGCCTCATTGCACTTTTGTGCCAAATTAACCAATACACAGAGACCAATGTTCACTGTGGTTTCCACATTGGCAACGATGGGGAAATGATACAAATAAAAATAGAAATAAATGCAAATACTAAACTCACAAATATGAATACTTGACCCCATGCACAGCCCTATTGCGAGTGCAGGGATGCAGGTCAGAGAGTCAGTGCAGGATTGGGTCCAGGGATGGTGGGGCCAATTCCATGCCCTGCACAAGCTGCATGCATGTGCGTGCAGCCTGCGTACAAGTCCGTTGTGTGGATCCCACGCGCAGAGGGTTTGGGATTGTGGCCTCAGAGTCCAGGGACCAGGAACATCAATAACAAACTGGAGAGCAACACACAGACCAAGGGGGGCAGGACAGGTGGGCTGACGTGCTGGTTGGGCAGGAAGTATATAACAGGCAGGCAGATGGGCTAGCAACAGACAAGATAGTTCAGGCAAGCACAGCAGAAGAGATCTGAAACAGCGCCAGTCTGAGGAGCAAGGAAATCAGAGTCAGGGAAAGGAACACAGTAGGGATGTGCGAACAGAACGCGGTTCGGATGTTCGGCCGTTTGGTCGTTCAGTTTGAAAACCGAGTTCAGGTTCGATTCGGTGGAGTTCAGTTCGGCCGAACTTGGCCAAACATTTGAAATATCGATATCGATACCGAATTTGAAGATTTTTTTTTATCGGTATCATTTGGGCCTGAGACCACCCCTGGTCTCCACCCCTAGTGCCAGGAACTCTGCTCCTCAGCTGCCTCCCCCTTCCAGTCACGTTTTTACCGCCCGAATGGGACTTCCAGTCATGTTTTTCCTGCCCCCGAACTCACCCGAACATGACCAAACTGTTCAGTCATTTCCAAGTTCGGTTTGGACATTCGGTTCGGTCATCTGAACAGACCATTTTGGTCTGAACTCCGAACATCTGAACTGCATTCGCACATTCCTAGAACACAGGTCCAGCAGCCAGCCTGACACAGACCAGGTGCCAGAAGAGATAGGGTCAGGAAGGGAGAAACAAGAGGAGGAAACTGATGATCCACCCAGCTCTCTGTGACTGCAGGCCTGCCTTCTATACAGGCCAGCAGCCAATCAGGAAGCAGGGTGTGTGGAACTAGGCAGGGGTGACCCCTGCGGAGGGGTGTGGCCTGACCCTCACAAAAAAAGCCCTGAACAGCAACATGCTGGATCCTGCCCAAAGTCTAGTGGTGGCTCTACGAAGCCAGCCACTGCCCCAAGGGTACCGGCTCAAACCCAGATACTGAAACCCTTTCAAAAGTTTTAGCCATGGGGAATACTAGAACAACAGCTCCAAAGGGTCAGTTACTGCTCAAAATTACCATCCTCTTTTGGGAAATTCAACAGTAAAATCTCAAATTGCATTTCCAAATGTATTTATTTATTTATTGGCTCCCAAACCAGTTTGCTCATCCCTGACCTATATGATACCATCAGCAGTCCCAGGTTCCAAGTCTACCATGGCATCTATGGTATGATAGAGGTTTACAAAAATCATGCATGGTGTGGAGAACTAAATAGAAAGTGGTTATTTTGTCTTTCTCAGAATACTAAAACTACAGGACACTTGATTAAAGTAGCTGACAGCAAGTTTAACATAAGCAAAAGGAAGTACTGTTTCATGCAATAAACAGTGAACCTGCAGAACTCATTGCCTCAGGGGATAATATGAAGGTCAACAGTGTAATTGGGTTAAAAAAGAGATTAATAATTTAAGCAAATAAGCTGTACCGTACTGGGTCAGATCAATAGTTCATCAAGCCCAGCATTCTGTCTCTGACAGTGGTTAGTCTTGGTTGCTTGGGAGAAGTACCCAACAGGTCACAATGGATAATCCATTCCCTGTTGTTCCAGCCCCCAACAGGAAGAGGTTATATTTCCATATTATATTAATAGCCATTAATGGACCTGTCCTCCAAGAACTTTTCCAATCCCTTTTTAAAACTAGCTACACTATCGGCAGTGACCACTTCCTCTGGCAGTACATGCCACAGGCTAATTGGACGCTGAGTGAAAAAATACTTTCTCTTATTTGTTTCAAATCTGCTGCCAGTTAATAGCATGGAGTGTCCCCTTGTTCTAGTACTCTTAGAGAGGGTAAATAACTGCTATTTACGTGTTCCACACCAGTCATGATTTTATGCGCTTCTATCATATCCCCTCTCAGTTGTCTCTTCTCCAAGCTGAAGAGCCCCAACCTATCCAGCCTCTCTTCATAGGGAACCCGATCCATACCTCTTATCATTTTTGTTGCCCTTTTCTGTACCTTTTCTAGTTCTACTATGTGTTTTTTGAGATGGGGCAACCAGAACTGCACACAATACTCCAGGTGTAGTATTGCTCCAGGTTGGATAAATGTATGCAATGCTGCAAGCTGGATAAGTTCCTAGAGGTTAGGTCTATAATTCGCTACTAGTCAGGTAGGTCAGGGGATGAAACATGACCCCCGGAATCTGGGAATGAACAACAGAGAATGAGTCACTCTGTTATGACCTTTTGTGAAGTTCTCTTGAGTAACCAAAGTTTATTTATTAATTTATTTAAATGTTATGTTTCCCTTTCCTGGAGGCTCAGGGCAGTTCACAAGTTGTAAAAACATTAATATCAGTACCACCACCACCACCACCACCCCCAAAAAAACCCATCCATATCTCGGATTTGCCAAGATGTGCCCAGCTGGGACACTGGGGGGATACTTAGTTTCTGGTTAATTATGGTGTGTTTTGGGGAGGGGGCTTGCTTTGCATAGGGGCATAGGGCAAGGGAGGCATATTTTTTGGGGTGAGAGGGGGTTGCATCTCAGGTGTCTTGTGTCTCTGCCTGCTGGCTGGTGTCACACATGGGGTATGGGGCCCAAATTTGTTGATACACTGCGTTTTTTTTTGGGTGGCTCTGCCTGCTGCCAGGGCTCATGAGCTCTCTGTGTCATTCCAGTGGCGCCACTTCCACCCACCCACCACAGAACTGCTTTGCATATATAGGGGTATGCATGGGGCTGGGAGGGCCAAACCTGCTGGTCATTAATATGGTGGGGGATTGTGGCTCTTCTGCCTGCTGTCAGGGCAGGGACCATGTGCTCTGACTGGGTTCCACAGTGCCACCGCCACCCACCACACAGCTTGCACACATGTAATAGGGGCATGCATGGGGTCAGGGAGGCAAACTTGCTGGTTGCTAATATGTTAAAACATGTGCTGGCTTGGGCGCCAAGTGTTTCCGAGCTTCCGTAATTCCGAGGTTTTCCGAGGCTTGGAGTTCCAAGTGCTGATACCCAAGTCCTCAGAAAAAGTTCTAAGTGGCAGCTGAAAACTCAGCCTTGGCGGTCAAAACCTACTTTACTCCAAACCTCCTATTGGCCTCACCCAGTGGCCTCATATACATGTTGAACAAGAGGGGAGACAGAATAGAACCCTGTGGGACCCCACAGGCAAGGTCCCAAGAGGACAACAAGCAATCACCCATCACCACTCTCTGGGACCTCTGCGACATAAAGGAGTGGAACCACTCAAGAGCAGTCCTGTCTCAGAT
This sequence comes from Sphenodon punctatus, assembly GCA_003113815.1. Taxonomy (NCBI): domain Eukaryota; kingdom Metazoa; phylum Chordata; class Lepidosauria; order Sphenodontia; family Sphenodontidae; genus Sphenodon; species Sphenodon punctatus. The sequence goes on along the minus strand of QEPC01002847.1, from coordinate 401,325 downwards.
CCTCCATACAGCAGGGGGACCTGTGCTGGTGAAGCGGAAAGAGTGGACGCCTGGGTGCAATCATGTTGATGGCCATGGTCAAGGTGTCATTCCACAAGGCAACCACACCATCAACAGACTAACTGCCCCATTAGCCTCCAGGGGTGGCTCAATCTAACTGGTCCAGCAGTCATGTCAACACCACCTCATGATCAGCTGTATCAAAGGCCTCTGAAAGATCTAACAAGATCAACAGGGTGGAACTCCCCATGACAATCTCAAGACGTAGGTCATCGACCAAGGCCACAAGTGCAGTCCGTGCCATACCCAGGGCGAAGGCATTGAGATGAGGCTGGAACTGACGGGCAATCACCCGTTCAATAACCTTCCCTAAAAAGGGACGATTAGAGACAGGCTAATAGCTGCCTGAGAAGTCAGTGTTCAAAGATGGCTTCTTATGCACATTTGGACAACTGCTGTTTTAAGAATGTTTGACATCCTACCCTCCTGTAGGGAGGCATTGATAACGCCAGGCAGCAATGGCCTCAATGGCTCCTGGCTAGCTCTCACCAGCCAAGATCTAATTCATAACTGGTTGCCCTCATAGCCCGAAGCATCTCCCTCACATCAGTGGGTGATACCGATTGAAACTGATCCAAATAAACAGGACAAGACCAAGCTTTCATAACCCCAAACTCTGATTCTGCAGTTGAAATAGCAGCACCGAAGTCATAGTGAATATAAGTGATTTTGTCCACAAAGTAATTAATAAAAATGTCACAGCAGGCATTATATGACTCCATTTCTGGGCAGAGGCAGACTGGATTAACTAGGCCCCTCACCACCCGGAACAGCTCTGCTGGATGAGACTTTGCAGATGCTATGAAAGCGGAGAATAAAGCTTTCTTCGCTGCCATCACATGCTACGGCATAGTCCTTTAAAAACGATCTATGCCGCAGTTGGTCGGTTTGAGAGTTGAGTGCCACCAGCACTCTAGCCGCCTACCCTCCCACTTCAGCTGCCTCAGATCCTCCGTACACCCGGGGGACCTGTGCTGACAAAGTGGCAGGAGTGGATGCCTGGGTGCAACTATGTAGATGGCCATGGTCAAGATATCATTCCACGAGGCAACCAGGTCATTCAGAGTAGCTGCTCTATTAGCCTCGAGAGGTGAACCAACCTAACCAGTCCACCACTCCAAGGAGGGCATAGGAGGGCCAGGATCTGTTGGCAACAGGATGCTGGGTCAAACATGCCATTGATTTGATTCAGTTCCTGTGTTCTCATGCAAAAAAAGTACAAGGTTTCTCTGTTTGCAGAAATCTGATGCACACCAATTCTTGCTCAGCTAGCCTCGGGCAAGTGGATTTATCCTAACCAAACGTACCTTACTGTATGCTTTTCTAAAACACCCCATCAGGAGCTTTTGCAAATGCCTCTCTGAGTTTTACAAAGTGCATTTTCAGAACAATCTGGTTAATAGGAGCTTTTGGTGGAGTGTCACATATTTCATGTGAGCTGCAAAGCAGTAACATAGAGCCAGGAGATGAGTTTGAAAGGTCCTACAGTCATTTACAGGAGGGCTGCCCTTATCAGAAAACTTCTCATGCTTTCTGCAAATTACACACATTAGTTCATCTTTCTGACGTGCGTACTGGGGAGTTTGTTTACATCTCAGTTTCTCACTCTCCCAGCAGCCTGAACTATGTCATGTGTTTTAACACTAGCCTGGCCCCACACCTTCAGTTTGACCTTCTCTTGGATTTTCTGCCATCAAAATAAAATGAAAAATAAAAAATCAGAGTAGCTTGATGTTTTCCAGATACTTTATTTATTAATTTTAAAAAAAAATTGCTATGTCTGCCTGCATGACGTTTTAATCAACTATGGGTGAAAACACGCATAGTGGCTCCCTGCTCCAGGGCAGGAAATAGAGGCCTCCACTCTCCAGGTTGGGGCATTGACCAAACGTGCCTGCGGCCAGAGAGTTATCCCACCGCCCACACACCCTGGATTGGGGGTGGCGGGGAGCAACAGGCTGCTGGTCCTGCTGCCATCTCGCTCCCAGCGCCCCACCTCCTGCCATGATACCCAGCCATTAGAGGTGTGCACTTCATTTTCATTATTTCGATAACAAAAACAAATTTTTTTTTTTTTGTTTTTGTTATTATAATAACGGAAATTATAATAACAAAATCAATAATGAAATTTTATTGGTGTCGTTATTGGTATCGGTATCGCACGAAACCAAATATTTTGTTTTCAGTTTCATTTCTGTTTTCATCAGTGCACGTGTGTGTGTGTGTTATAATGAGATGCAGTCTGTTGGCACTTCTCCCACTGGCACTTCTACCACACACACATGCACAGGATTTCTGGGACCTGGGGGCAGTTGGATCTCCTCTTGTTGGGGGGGCCCCCACCCTGACGAAAACGGAAATGAAACCAATTTTTTTTTCATTTTTGTGTGATACTGATACTGAGACTGATACCAATACCAATAACAACACCGATAATGAAAAATGAAATTCCATTAACGAAAATGAATTACCATTTTTAATAATGAAAATGAAAAATGAAAATGAATTACGACATTTTTTTATTTATTTATTTATTTAAAAATTATATCCCGCCCCTCCTGCCCTCAGGGCAGCCCGGGACGGCAAACAACATTCAATAAAAACAATATAAAATTTTAAAAAACAATTTAAAATACAATATGTGGGGAAACACCCCCACCCCTACCCCTCGACAAAAGTCTGACGGAACAGCCAGGTCTTACATACACGCCGAAACAGCAGGAGAGTGGGAGTCAACCGAGCCTCCTCCGGGAGCGAATTCCACAGCACAGGGGCGGCCACCGAAAAAGATCTAACATCGGTGGCCACCTGCCTCGCCCGGGGAACCTCCAAAAAGGCTCCCACGGACAATCTCAGGGATCGCACGGGCACATGGGGAGTGAGGTGGTCCCGCAGATAAGCAGGGCCCAGGCCGTGAAGGGCTTTAAAGGTTAAAACCGGCACCTTGAACCGGGCCCGGTACTTTATAGGCAGCCAGTGCAGAGCCTGGAGCACTGGTATCATGTGCTCCCTGCGACCCACCCCCGTAAGGAGACGGGCCGCAGCATTCTGCACCAGCTGCAGCCTCCGGACCAGCCTCTCGGGCAGCCCCACGTAGAGCGC
>QEPC01002847.1:334578-397860 GCA_003113815.1 Sphenodon punctatus | reverse complement strand
CCCCACAGCTGACAGGCACTGGGAAAATAAGGAGACTGCATGACCTGGGTCGATGGAAAAGGAGAGGTAGAGCTGAGTGTCATCAGCATACTGATGACACTGCATGCCCTGAAACCCCCTCACAATCTCCCCTAATGGCTGCATATAGATGTTAAACAAGAGGGGGGACAGAATGGCACCCTGCGGGACTCCACACGTGAGGTCCTGTGGGGAAGACGTACACTCCCCCAAGACCACTCAGTGAGTTCTCCTGGCCAGGAACGAACAAAACCAGTCCAAGACTGTTCCGCCAATTCCGTCAATTCCGGCACGGTCCCGCAGGCGAGTCACCCCCCCCCATGGGTTCTTGGTGCACACCTCACCCAGCCATGTGAGATGCACACCTCACCCAGCCATGACAGCGAGGACGAACAGATGAGTTGGCCCATGTGGGCAGCCCTTAGCCCAGATGTGTGCCAGGGACGCATTCCAGGCTAGCTGTCTACCTGTCCCAGAGTAGCAGTGAGCCAGCGGAGCAGCAGATGTGTGCTGAGCCCCAGACCACAGTGGGCCAGTGTCGCATTTGTTTTCACTCCATTTTTCAAAGAGTTGAAACTCCATCTCCCTCCACAAATTAAATTTGACCCGTGGCTATGTTTCATTGCACATTAAGAGACATATTAAGAATGTTTGTGGTCATGAACGCAAAGAATATTGCGTGTCCCCACCCCTCTTTGCTTCTCTCCCATTTCCCCCTCTGCAAGGTCCTAGCCCCACTATTGTTCCATTACCATGATGGCCTGTTCATGTTGCCTGATTATTGTAATGAACAGAGGGATTACACCTATACTGAGCCTGCTTACGCAGATGAGCAAAGATGGTTCAGTAGATAAGGTGCCAGTTTGTTTTGGGAGCCTTGGGTTCTGATATCTCAACTGAGTTACCTGGGGATCCTGTGTCTGTGTGTTAGTCAGGTGTTGCTTAAATTAAAAGTGATTTTATTATGAAGCCTAGATCTGGTTGGAAAACAGAACTGACATTGCCTTTGGACTATCCAACTGGGACCTATAACCTTACCCTCTCTCAAATTGTGTCTCAGTGCAACTGCTATCGTTAAAGGCACTATTGCTGAGTGCATATTAATACCGTATTCTTCCTGGACTGGTCAATTGCATGGCTGACTGTTTTCTGATGAAGAAAAAGCTAGATGAAGATCCCATATCCAATCATCCCCCAATATTATCATGTTGAAGGCAGGTTTCGAGGGGGCTGGAGAAAAATATGAAATGGAGTCCCTTGTTCTGAGTTGTTTGAGAGCTAGGGGCAACTCTGCCTTCCCCCAGTGCCCCTGCTTGCTGAGGTTAAACTGAATTACTGGATGAAAAGAGACATGATGCTAACTCCACTGTAGCACCATTTTAATGTTTCTTATGCATGTTGCAGGGTTGTATTGGTGCCCTATGCAGCCCTACAACATGCATAAGAAATGTTAAAGTGGAGTTAAAGTGGAGTTTGCGTCATGTCTGTTTTCATCCACAGAGGCCTAAAAGAGGGTTTATGACGCAGTTGGGAGTAAACCAGGAGACCTTTCTCCAAATCCTGGTCATTTTAATAACCTGAGAAACAGAGGGTTATGCAATCACACATTTATTTATTCAAATTTATACTCCACCCTTTCCCTAAAGCTCAGGGCAGCTAGAGTGATGATGTCTAAACTTTATGAGTATGATTCACAGCACCCAGCAGATGGAAAGACCCCTGTTGACTTCAGCGGACATGGGATCTGACTCTAATTTTTTTATATGCAATTTTTAAATTTGTAGAATACATTTAATCTGAATTTTCCACAAAGCTTTTGATAAGGTCCCACATAAAAGACTCTTGAGAAAATTAAAAAGTCATGGAATAGCAGGTAGTAGTGTCTTACTATGGATCGGTAACTGGTTAAAGTATAGGAAGCAAAGAGTAGGACTGAATGGTCAGTTTTCACAATGGAGAGATGTAAAAAGTGGTGTGGCCCAGGGATCTATATTGGGACCAGTGCTTTTTAATGCGTTCATTAATGATCTGGAAAAGGGCATTAAGAGTGAGGTGATCAAATTTGCAGATGACACCAAGTTATTCAAGGTAGTTAAAACATGAGCAGACTGTGAAGAACTGCAACAGGATCTTACAAGACTGGGTGCCTGGGCATCTAAATGGAAGATGAGATTTAATGTGGACAAGTGCAAAGTGATGCACATAAGGAAAAATAAACCAAACTATGAGCACACAATGTTGGGTACTAAGCTAGGAGTTACCACTCAGGAAAAGGATCTGGGAGTGATTGTGGACAAAACACTGAAATCCTCAGCCCAGTGTGCAGCAGCAGTCAAAAAAGCAAACAGAATGCTGGGAGTTATTCGCAAAGGGATAGAGAATAAAACTGAGGATGTCATAATGCCTCTGTACAAATCGATGGTGCAGCCGCACCTGAAATATTGCATTCTGGTTGTCCCATCTCAAAAAAGACATAGCTGAACTAGAAAAGGTACAGAGAAGGGCAACGAGAATGGTAAAGGGTATGGAACGGCTTCTGGACAAAGAGAGGCTTGACAAGCTGGGTCTCTTCAGCTTCGAGAAGAGAAGACTGAGAAGGGACATGAGACAGGTTTATAAATCTCGAACGAGTAGATATGGAATGGTTATTTACCCTCTCAAATAGTACTAGAACTAGGGGACACTCCATGAAACTAGCTGTCGGCAGATTTAAAACAGATAAAAGGAAGTGCTTTTTCACTCAACACATAATTAACTTACGGAATTTGTTGCCAGAGGACGTTGTCAAGACCAGTAGTATAACTGGGTTAAAAAATGCCTGGATAAGTTCTTGGAGAGTAGGTCCATTAACGGCTATTAACCAAGTAGCTTACGGGATGAATTTCTTACTTTTGGGAGCTGGGAGTGAACAGCGGGGAATGGATTGCCCATTGTGACTGTTGGTTCTTCTCCTATGTGATCGAGATTGGCCACTGTCAGAGGACAGGATGCTGGGCTTGATTGACCATTGGTCCAACTCAGTATGGCAGTTCTTATGTTCTTTTGTTCTTTCAATTATGAGTACCTCTGATTTGATAGCCAGCACCTCATTGGGCAGGTGGGTCGCTGTTGGCCATCCTACCATGCTGCGTGGTGGGTCAAGGGGCTGCCCACATGAATGGGTGCTTGGCCTTGCCCTGCCTCACCACTTTCCCCCAGCCCACCCACTATCACACTCCTTCCTCATAGCTAGCACCCACTGCTCAAAGTCCCACAGCTGACCTCGCTGCACGGCAGGACAGATGGGAACTGGGCACATGAGCAGCAGCGCACTACCGCACCTTGTGAAGCCTTAACCCGCTTTGGTTAAGGCTGCTAAGCACTGCATCAGTCTTTTTCTGAGGACACAGCACATAGCAGTCAGTTGTCCGTCTCATCACATGGCGGGATGAACATCAACGGCCGCCAAGCACATGATGCACTGCATCGTGTGGTTAGACTGCCCAGAGAGGGGTAAGGCTGCCCAAGGCACAGTAAGTGCATTGAGTGGCTGCACCCGCTATGGAGACTCTATGTGCCTTTTAAATTGGATATATTTCCACCTACCCATTTTGAGTATAAATGCCATATTGGAATTTAATGTTTTAGGCACACACAATTAGGGAGTGCAATTTCATGTGCAAGGGGACAGAGGTCACCTTGTGGACTTTTCCCTCCAATCACCACAGTGGCAAGAACCAGCTAAATAGAAGAGAAGGTAATGCACATTTCAGAACGCGCTTCCAACTGCATACCACGGGGCTGAAATCTTCAGCCCTTGTTTGTAGACACGACTTGAGCACTGTGCTTAAAAGGTTCTAGTGAGCAGTAATTAATGTTTAAAGTGTCTATATAAACATACACAGCCAACCTACATAAATGCAGATCCCCAAGAGGTTTGTGATTAGTAGTTAGCCTTACTTCCTGCCTAATGTATCAGCACCTCTAGATGCTGTAAACACTACTATATGTGACTAGGAATTATTCACAGTGTGAAGATTTCACTTCAGCGATTATTCTGAGAGCGGAAATTTTAGAGCCAAATAGCATGTTTCCACTTCAGGGGGAAGTTCCCCCACTCTTCAGACTAAATTCTGAATCTCTCCCAATTTTCCCTCCTGCTCAACCCCAGTCATCTCTCAGACTGGAATTGCAGCCCTCTGCTCAGGAAACACAGCAGGTCAACACAGCTCCTCGACCAGGCAGCGGAATTATTACTGAGCTATGCGCTCTGCATCTCTACACATCAGCTTCCTGAGTGCTGCTACAGAGCAAACCCAGCTAAACAAAAAAAAAGGGAGAGGCTGAGCATTAGAAGGGAAGGTGGTTTTCTTGTATCTTAACACACAGCAAGGCTGCCAGGCTCCCACACTAACACTAGCTACATGGAACACAGTGTTGTTAGGAACCTGCCAGACACTCAGGTGTAAGCCAGGAAACGGACCCAGAACACACAATGTGCACTTAGTGGACTAAGCCAGGCAGCTGTTAAATTGAGCAGACACCAACTGCTTTCAGAGGCGTTCGGTGCAAAAGCCCAGGAGGGGTCTTTGCAAATTTATTTATTATTTATTTATTCAAATTGATAGGCTGCCCTTCCCACGGAGGCTCAGGGTGACTTACAATACATAAAACAATAAAATCCATACAATAAAAATTCTCCCCCTCCCCCACATCCCTACCCCCAAACCCCTCCTACCAAATGCTCTTTCAAATAAAAAAGTTTGACACCGCCTTTGGAAGATGCTTAGGTTCAGTCTCAAGCAAACCTCCTGGTGCAGGGAGTTCCACAAAACCAGGGCAGCAACTGAGATGCCCTCTTGCTCACCTCCATCTCACGGAAAAGGGTGACAGATGGAACCTGCAAGAGGACAATTCTGGCCAACTATATGGCTGCAATGGGACTTGGTAGGACAGGCGGTCTGTCAGATATATGGCACTGAGACAGTTTAGTACTTTAAAGGTCAATACCAGCACCTTGAATGGTGCCAGGAAAGCTATAGGAAGCCATTGCAGACTTTGGAGCACTGGTGTAACATACTCCCAATGACACGGCCCCCAAAGGAGCCAAGCCACTCTCATCTTACAATTACAGCAAGTTATTTTATTTATTTAAATTTCTATCTTGTCCATCTCTGGCTGGACACTGAGTTGGGGCCAATTTTGGCTGACCTTGTTCCAGCTGGATACTCTGTCCTGCATCAACCACAGACAGAGGGGCAGTGTAGCCATTATTTTTAGGGACACGTGGTCCATTAGGAGGTATCCTGTGCAAAATTTGCCAGGTATTGAGGGCCTCCATCTTTTGATTGATTTGGCCGGAGACAGCTTGGGGCTGCTGCTAGTATACCATGCACCTACCTGTACTGCAACATCTCTGCATGTTCTAGCAGAGCTGGTGTTAGAGGTGGTCTTGCAGTCCCTGAGGACGGTGGTCCTGGGGGACTTGAATATTCACGCCAACACCAGCCTTGGGGGTGGCGGAGAATGAGTTCATGGCCATGGCAACCACGGCACTGTCTTGGGTAGTTACTGGCCCGACGCACGATGGAGGGCATACCTTAGACCTGGTATTTTGCACAGGCGTTGAGACAGGGATCCACTGGACATGGTGGTGAAGCCCTTGTCATGGATGGATCATTACCTCCTATGGGCCTGTCTCCTGGTGCATGTCTGCCCCTGGAGAGGTGTGGAGTGTTAGGTTGATTCGTCCTCGAAGACTTATGGAACTGGAGAGGTTCTGGAATGCTCTTGGGGAACTACTCTTTAATCTTGATGACCGCTCGCTCGATGACCTCATGGCTTTTTGGAACACCTTGCTGTCTGAGGCCATTGACCGGACAGCTCCTAGGTATCCACTCCCTGTGCATCGGTGGCACAGGTCTTCATGGTTTGTGGAGGACCTGCGGCAGCTGAAGCAAGAAGGACAGCGGTTAGAGCAACAGTGACATCGTACTCGGGCTGAAGCTGACAGATTGCAGCATAGAGCTAGCTTAAAAGCCTATGCAGTGGCTATGCAAGCAGCAAAAAGGGGTTCTTTGCTGCTCTCATAGTGTCTGCGAAGTCATGTCCAGCTGAGCTTTTCCGGATGGTGAGGGGGCTGGTCAGCCTGGCCTCCCTCCGCCTGGAACTGGAATCTTCTAGTGCTCGCTGTCACTTGTTTGTTGACTATTTTGCAGATAAAATCACTCGTATTCACCACAACTTTGACATCGCACTTGATATGGTAGGAGAACCAGAGGTTATGGATGCCCCGTCTTGTCCAGTTTTATGGGATCAGTTTCAGTGGATGTCGCCCACTGATGCAGGGGATTTCCTTGGGGCAGTTAGAGCTATCTGTTGTGAACCTGACCTGTGCCCATCCTAGGGGTGGTCAATGCTTCCCTTCAGGAGGGCAGAGTGCTGGGATTAAGGCTGAAATGGCAAGCCGCTGTGGTAACTTTTTCCAACGGAAAAAGCTCTTCCGCAAGGAGCAGCATGGTGTGCTGGAGATGTTAATTCCGCTACCTTCATTCCACTACTGCCACCATTCCACTATTTTCATTTCACTACTTCCACCAGTTGTGAAAATAGCGGAACAATGTTTATTCCAGCAGTTTCTATCTTCCGCAATTTCCATCGACACTGTGAAGTAGCGGAAAAATGCTTGTTCTGACAGTTTCTGAGATTGTTCTGACAGTTTCCGAATTAGCGGAATGACTGCAGAATTAGTGGAATACTGGCGGAAAAGCTGCAGAAAGTCATGGGCAATTTCGAAATGGCAGAATGAAATAGTGGAACGGAAAAAGGAGTTTCCGCTTCAGTCCTAGCCTGGATGCCTCAAGGAGGCTGTGGTACGACCTCTGCTCAAGATGCCATCACTTGACATTGACTCCCTTTGCCAGCTATCGGCCGGTCTTTAACCTTTCCTTTTTAGGGAAGGTTATTGGATGGGTGGTGGCTCAGGAGCTTCAGGGGCATTTGGACTGCATCATTTTTCTGGATCCATCACAGTCTGACTTTCATCCAGGTTATGGCACTGAGACTGCCTTGTCAACAACCTTCGTCGAGAGTTGGATCAGGGTTGGTTGATCCTTTTGATCCTGTTAGACCTATCAGCTGCTTTTGACATAGTTGATCATGAGACACTGGTCACCTGCTTGCGGGATCGGGCCAGGGTGGGCAGAATTGTTCTTGAATGGTTCTGTTCCTTCCTGGCTGGGAGGACTCAGCGGGTGGTGCTGGGGGGCTGTTTATCGTCTCCCTGGGACCTGAAGTGTGAAGTTCCACAAGGTTCTATTCTGTCCCCTCTCCTGTTCAACGTATACATGCAGCCTTTGGGCGACGTCATGAGGGGGTTTGGTGTCATCAATATACTGATGACACCCAACTATACCTCTCTTTTTCAGCTGACTCAGGCCTGGCAGTCTTGGTGCTTAGTCAGTGTTTGGCAGTTGTGGGGAACTGGATGAGGGTGAGCCATCTGAAGCCGAATCCTGACAACATGGAGCATGCTGGTGGGAGGGGCTAAGGAATTGGTGGCACCTATCATTGATGGGGTTCATCCCTCCCTGGTCCCCCAGATTCATAGTCTGGGGGTGCTCCTTAATTTGCAGCTCCACTTGGATGCCCAGGTGGCAGCTGTGGCAAGGAGCGCATTTGGACAGTTACATATGGCGGCTTCGGCCATATATCTCAGACTCTGACCTGGCCACTATCATCCTTGCCTTTGTCACCTCAAGACTGGACTACTGTAATGTGCTCTACATCACCCTTGGTGATGGTTCAGAGACTGTAGCTGGTGCAGAATGCGGTGGCCCATCTCCTTATGGGGATGGGTCATCATGAGCACATAATACAAGTGCTCCATTCACTGCGCTGGCTGCCTATAGTCTTCCAGGCCTGATTCAAGGTGTTGGTTCTTGCCTATAAAGCCCTACACAGTCTGGGCTCCACTTATCAGTGGCCCTGCCTTTGTTCCCCACCCTGAGTTCTGCATAGTGTAAGGCTGGCCCTGCAGAAAATGCACTAGCCATCTGTACCAAGCACACGCCTGGCTGCTTTCTGTTGAGGTGTTTTATGGTGGGCATAGGCGGGAAGTTCTCATCACATGTGAGTGAAGAGAAGGGGTGAGTTCACAAATTGTGTAAGCCAGGGGTGGGAGCCTCCCATGGCCACCTTTCCGCCAGTGAAAGTTTCCTCATATTTACATGGGCCAGGCCTGCTAGTGGCCACTGGCTTCTGGGGACCACTCCAGATGGGATCATTCTAGGGCCCCACCCTTACATGGCACTCCCATAACAGCTACACCTCCCCCCCTCATGTGGGGCACTCTGGGTGGGGTGGGGTCCCACCTCAGAGCACCCCTAGTGAACATAAGAAGTGCTGTATTGGGTCAGACCAATGGTCCATTCATCCCAGCATCCTGTCTCTGATTGTGGCTAATCTCAGTCACTGAGGAGAAATACCCAACAGGTCACTATGGGGCGATTCATTCCCTGCTATTTGCTTCCAGCTCCCAACAGTAAGAGGTTATGTCCCCCATACCTACTTGTCTAATAGCTCTTAATGGACCTGCCCTCCAAGAACTTATCCAATCCTTTTTAAAACCCAGTTAAACTACTGGCCTTGACCATGTCTTCTGTCAGCAATTTCCACACGTTAATTGTGCATTGAATGAACAAAAGTTTTTAAAATTTGTTTTAAATCTGCTGCTACTTAGTTTCATGGAGTATCCCCTAGTTCTAGTACTATTTGAGAGGGTAAATGACCGGTCCCTATTTGCTTGTTCCACGCTGCTCCCGATTTCATAAACTTCTATCATATCCCCTCTCGATCGTCCCTTCTCCAAGCTTAAGAGCCCCAACGTACCCAGCCTCTCTTCATATGGAAGACGTTCCAAACCCTTGATCATTTTTTGTGTGTGTGTGTCTATGCCTCCCTCCCTCTGGAATGCTTTGGCCTGCAGAGCCTTGGGACGGAGTGAATCTGGTGCATAGGGGAAAGCTGAGTGGTCAGAGCAGCCAATAGGAACCCAGAAATCCCTGACATGACTCAATGTCCTTGTAAGGTTTAATTCAAAAGCATAGGGGAGCCATGGCCCCAAACTTGCAGTGGCTTCCATTCTTCTGACATAGGCTTCTTTTAGATGTGTATGGTGCACATGTGGTGTGAAATCACGCCGCGTGTGAAAATCCTGCAGGCGTGGTTTAGATGCGATATCTCGAGCGTTATAGCTGGTCACACATTCTTTTAAAACCGCAAACAAAATACCTCGACATTGATACTAAATACCGGGTTGACATTGAGGTATTTAGTTTGCGGTTTTAAAAGAATGTGCGACTGGCTATAATACACGATATGTCACATCTAAACCACGCCTGTGGGATTTTTACATGTGGCATCATTTTATGTCGTGTGTGCGCCACACATGTCTAAAAGTAGCCTTAAAGGACCCTCTGGATTCAAGTCACTCACAAACAAGTGGTTTCCCCAAATATTTTTTTGCATAACATTATTTATTTTGAGACTATAATCCTGAGAATCCGGGGAACAACAACAAAGACACGTAAAGTGCAGCACAAATCAAAGAGATCACAATCCCATCTACAGATGCTATGGCCCTAGTTGAGTTTCCCATCCCACAGTTTGGGAACTTCTGTCATGGACATTCAGCTCCAAATATATATATTTTTTAAAAATCAGGGATCAATTTTCACTGCAATCAAGAAATAAGTTTTAAAGTTATGAGGTTTTGTTTTTTTAAAAAGAAAAAAATCGATAAATTTGGAATTTTTGTCTCTTAGGCCACTTTTACATGTGCGCATGGTGCCATCCCGTAAAATCGTGTGCCACGTCAAAAATCTCACAGGCTGGGTTTAGGAGTGACATCACGAGCATGATTAGCCGCTCGTGCATGCTTTAATATCGAGGTATTTAGTCCGTGTCGTTAAAGCATGTGCGAGTGGCTAATCATGTGCATAACAACACATCTAAACCCCGCCTGTGGGATTTTTGACGTGGCGCATGATTTTATGGTGCGGTGCCACGCGCACATGTGACAGTGGTCTTAGTTTCGGAACCTCTCCTATTTACAGCAATCACATTGACAAGCTTTTCTCTGTATCCATGAAAACAAACAAACAAACAAACAAACAAAACCTTTGCGCGAATAGGAGCATAGGACTCCCCTTGTGGCATGATGCAAGCCAGGAGTTAAATCCTGGCAGGATTAGCTCCTGGCCTAGCCAGCAGCACCCAGCTAGTAGCACAGGTATAGCTAAGGAGGCACCACTAATTAGCTTAATCAAGTAACAGGGAAGAAACCCTGAAATAGGGAAGCTGGCAGTGGGAAGGAAAGGATGGAGACTGGTTAGACGTTCTTTTGAGGGCTCTGGTGATGTCAGAAGCTGCTCCCAGGAGAAAATGGATATTCCCCAAGGGCTGGGGCAGGTGAGTGGCCAGAGGTGTAGGGGCCTGTAGATAATGTACCCCTTAGTGACATGCAGGGCTGGAGTGACACACTGCGCAACCCAGGGCAACCGCCCTGTGTACCTGTATAGATTTATTGAATTAGCATATTTGCTATCACAATTACAAAAATAAATAAATATATACAGAAGATTAAAATTAAAAAACAAATACAGAATTCCAAAACAGGCATATTAAAAATGTTCTAAATTCAAGAAAAGCATACTTAAAGACAGGATAATAATATATGTCCATTCAGTCAACAAAAGGTATCCAGCAGTAATCACCTCCTTTCTTTATCGACCAAGAATAGACACATTGCTAATAACCTATATAGGCAATATCTGTTAAGGTAAATAAAATCTCCATTTTCTTAATACCCTCCAGATTAGAGTCGGGAAAGATTGGATCAATCCATGTAGTCCGAAGGATCGCATAGAAAGGGCAATCGAGAACAACATGAAGCAAAGTCTCAACACTATCCAAGCAGTGACTATAGACCCTGCTGCATCTGGGGATACCCTCTCGGTGGCCTCTCACTTTGCAAGTCTCAAATAAATTGAAATGAAATAAAGTGAACATATGTCTGAGATGTGGATCCTGTAATTGTTCTAGATATGTCTCCATCTTAACAGTTGTTTTAAGCTGGGAGTACAAAGTTGCAGATTTATAAGAAGCAAGCATCTTTAAATCCTTCTTATGGGCCCACTCTATTATTCACGACTTATGTTCGCGTTTCGAGACCTTACAGTCAGGGAGATCACCAGCCATTGTGGGGAGACGAAGTTCAGAAGCTAATTGTTTTACATGGTTGATCCATGCAAAATGAGGAGCCCCGGTATGATCTTTCTGCTCTAAGTAACAACCTGTCAAAAGTGACGAGGAACCGTCCATAGCAAGTTTCTTCCAAAAAAACAAACATCTGATCACAACTCGAGCGTATACCGGCAATACCCCCGTTTCCGCTCTCAACATAGGGAGAGGAGTTGCTCTTGGAGCTCTCAGCACAGCCCGAAGAAGGAGGTTTTGCGGGATTTCCAGTATATTTGTAACCTAGTGCAGTGATCTCCGCTCCATAGATTAGACTCAGAATTACTTTTAACTCCAGGATTCTTAAAAGCTGGCTAACTGATGTTGGAATAGCATAAGATAATTTCCATAGGCCTCTGACAATTTGGGCTGCCTTCTTTCTATGAACTTCATTATTGGCCTTCCAGGACTTGGAAGAGGAAAACACAACCCCTAAATATGTATATCAGGTAGTGCTGTCCAAAATACAATTACCAACCTTCCATGTATAATTAGTCCTGGCAGTTCCATAAGACATTACCTGAGACTGTTTAGTATTAATAGACAGAGCATTGACCAGACAATAAGCGTGTAAAGCATCCAGAGATTTCTGCAGGCCCTGCCTAGACTGAGAGAGAAGGACAATTTAATCTGCGTACAGCAGGATCGAGACTGGCCTATCTTTTATATGGGGTGGGGTAGTATTAGCAGCAGCAATGAGTGGCACTAAGTCATCTATATACAGATTAAAGAGTAACGGTCCAAGGAGACAGCCTTGCCTCATTCCTTGATATAAGGGGAAGGACCTTGTATGCCCCCCTTTGTTGTCTGTCTGAACAACTGCCTCCGTACTTTCGTGGAGCTTAGCAATCAGCTCCAACAACTCGGCAAAGATACTCTTTTCCTTAAGTTTGAAGCATAAAAGATCTCTGCTAACAGTGTTGAAAGCTTTGGCAAAGTCAATAAAGGCGAGGTAGAGTTTCCCTCGCCTTTTGTTGCAGGATACAAATA
Organism: Sphenodon punctatus; assembly: GCA_003113815.1. Classification (NCBI taxonomy): domain Eukaryota; kingdom Metazoa; phylum Chordata; class Lepidosauria; order Sphenodontia; family Sphenodontidae; genus Sphenodon; species Sphenodon punctatus. Next base: position 385,575 of record QEPC01002847.1, on the reverse strand, counting down.
AAAGGTGATGATGATGATGATGATGATGATGATATTGACATACTTATCGACAAGATGATTAAGGATAAAACAATTGTGGAACGTAGATTTATTTTTGCAGAATCCCGCCTGTTTCTCCCTCAGATTACAATCGAGCACAACCCAATGTTTCAAAGCTACAAGCAGCACTCTGGCACACAGTTTGCCCATAATTGGGAGCAGGCTAATCGGCTGATAGCAGGCTGGGTCCTTAGGGTCCCCCTGCTTAAAAACTGGAACAATAACAGCCTTTGCCCACTCCTAGGAGACAAGTTTAGAGTGGTTAATTAGGGTAAAAAATCTTGCAAGAAGAGGGGCCCACCAAAATTCTTAAATAGTTCTGGGGGGAAACCATCTATTCCTGGGGCTTTGCCTAAATGCAATTTCTTGATTGCTGTCAAAACCTCCTGCTCAGAGACTGTAGGGTCAAAGGAATAATACGAAGGGTTGCCCTCTACTTGGGCTGCGCCTTCCCCAGGGCTAGGAATCGATATATCTTTTCTTTGAAACATCTTAACATAGTAATTCACCCAGGTCTCCTCTGAGACACAGGACTTACTTACAGATTTCCTGGGGTTGCACCAGTTATTAATGAGGGTCCAGAACTTAGATGAATCATTAAGTTTTGCAGCCACCTGCAGCTCTGTCCATGTTTGCATTGCCTTTTATCTCCTTTTCTCCCTAAGAAATCTGAAATAAGCCCTTCTGGTAAGGACAAAGATAACCCAGTCAGCTTCAAGATGTAATCTACACCACTTCCTTCTGACCCTAATGAGGTTCTTTTTTGCCTGCCTACGTTCCTCATCAAACCAGGGCTTCATCCTGTTGCCACTCTGGTGCCTCAAATAAATCACTGGTTTACCAACATGTGCAAGCAACTGGGTCACAAGGTTGGTTAGATTATCTTGAAAAGTGGTGCAGTCTTCACAGGTCAACAGCATATACCTAAACTCTAGCCAAGCTGGCTCAAGGAACAAAGCTGCTATTTTTATATTTACATCCGGCGTCCACTTAATTAATAAACCTCTCTGGAAGGGATCTAGATCGCCCCTTTCTATAAAATTTGGGTACACTGATGCCATTTCTAGGGACAAAGGAAAATGGCTCCCTTTGGGCCTCTTAATAACCTGGAGGTCACTAACTAAGGAAAAGTGGGACCAAGGTATGCATACATAATCTATTATACTGGTACCCAGGATGGTATCGAAAGTAAAGTCTCCCTGGGAATCTGAAGGAGTCTGTCCGTTAATTATAACAAACCCTTGGTCTAATAGCAAATCTACCAACCTTTTCCCATGGGTGTTCACTATAACATCCTGGGACCTCCTAATAGGGAGTGCAAGTACTGAGCAGAGAGAGGGATCCAGGGCAACATCGTCTAAATTTGCCACTCCCATTAATAAGGGCGGACTATTAGTAGGTCTATCTGCTAGAGAGCCCAAGAGATCTGCCAGCTGCTCCCAAACCGCTGGATCATAATATTGAGATGTTTCTGGGGGAACATATACGTTAACTATGGTGAAACTGCCCCAAAGATGAGACCTGATCTCCATCACAGAACAGTTTCAAAGGGAGACATATATTGGGGAGACAACAAAATCCATACTCATGGAGACAAGGGTAATCACCCTTCCACCGAGAGGCACCCCCTTTTATGCCTGGAAACACCAGGGAAACCATAAGTTGTAAAACCCTCCACAAAAAAGCATCAGTTTCTGATTTTGAGAGCCAAGTCTCCTGAAGACAGATATCAAATGGGCTAATAAAGGCCAGCCAGTCTCTATCTATGAGCTTAGATTTGATCCCCTCTATGTTCCATGTTAGGCAGTGCAACCCAGTTGCTAGTAATTGTCATTGTGTTGGGCCCTCCCCTGTACAGGGCGGCACCCCAACCCTGGGGGCATATGGAACAACCGGTTCCTTTTCACTGTTAACAGTATCCAATGCCCGGGGTATAGCCAGCCTGTGAATCACTGTATGCTCCAGGAAAGAGGACTGAAAACAAGACTCCTCATGAAGACCGTCCTCTGTTTCATAAAACATAGCTGGAGGAGAAGAGACCAGCTTCAACTCCTGAAAATCCACATCAACTGTTTTATCAAAAATATGCCACTCCAGCTCCAGGGCCTCTTGCAAGATTGTCTATGGGGCCGGCTGACAAGTGAGTTTCCCTGAAAGACTTAAACATGATATTCCTGGCTAAGGTATTTTTGACTCTCTAGAGAAAAATTTCTGTCTTCTTTAAATAAAATCTTTTGTTCCACAGTTTATCCATAACCACTGTTGAAGATAATATCATTTCCCATCTAAGGAAATGCCCCCTGTCTATACGTTTATTCAATAGCAAAACCTCTGTAGAGGGGATTATAATCCCCATTTAAGCTTGGAAAAATTCTGTTAATCCTCGTACATCCAACCCTTCATGCCCAAGGAAGTGGAAATTCCTTCTTCTATTGAGATGTAATCTTAAAGCCGGGGCCCACTTTTGGTCTGTATCCTGGGGTCAAACTTTGGGTGACAAAATTATACTTTCTTGTTCAATGGGAGAGGTTTCACAGAAATTCCTTACAGGGGACTGAAGTTCTACCAGAGGTTGGGGAAAATATTCTGCCGGTAGTAAACTGCTATCAGAAACTGTGGAGAGATGAAGAGGGACCGGTACCATACTTGGCCGGACCTTCATTCCTCCCTTGTTCTGTGTAGTAACCGTATTGATATTCTTCGTATTAGTAACCATGGTTTGGGTAGCTATATCCTGTTTGTATGCACAGATCATATTCCCCGAATAAGCAGTGGTGGTCCAGTTAGAAAATTCAAGCCAGAGGCCTCCTAAGAACACTTTCATAGCAAAAAGCAGCTCCTGAAATTGGCAGAACTTTCTCTCCATTTCTTTGAATCTAGTGTCGAGGTCGATCTCTATTTTTACATCCAGCTCATCTAATTTGCAAAAGATTGCGCTGAGTTGTTGCTCTAAAAACATAACACTATTAGGCGTACTCCTGCAAGGCTCTGTCTGTTCCGAGGGTCCTTGGTGGATTATAGGATTCTCAGCAGATTGAGGTAGTTCCAAAGTAGCGGGCCCAGACGTGGAAAAAAACCACATCATTTTCAGCTGGATAAGCGAAGCAGGTTTATATTCTTTTTGGGCTCTTTCAGCAAACTCTATCTCCTCTGCCAAAGAGATAGGGGTTGCTAAAATACATGATATCAGTTCCATTGTAATGGGCCTAAGAACTGGCCTTAAATGAGATACTCCAGAGGTCCAGTAAAAGTATGGCAGCCAGTAAAACAACCACTAGAACATCCGGAACCCAACCAGAGGAAAAAAACCCTCAAAACAATGGCCCCCGTAGAAAGAGCCGTAGTTAACGTACAAACCCAAAAGCGTCACTAACAAACGGGCTTGGATTACAGAAAGACTGGAACATAACTATAGGGCCAAGAATACAAGCAATAAAACAGTCACAAATCAATAAAACATTTCCACACACGCATAACCCAACCTGTGGGGTGAAATCTTAAAAGTACCTAAAAATGATACTCAATGGAGCTGAGACGATAATCTCCTGGCGGCTCCAGTTCAGCTCAAGGGCAGCTCTGCGCGCCAACGGGGCAGCCATAGGCAGCGTTAGGGCTTTTCAGTTCATTGCAGGCAAGTTGCTCCGCCTCCAGCTCAGGTGTAGTCCCAGAGTTAGATGAGCACGGCACAGATCTCCAGCCCGGCACCGGCGCTCACTAGCTGCCCCCGACTCTGCAATGTCTCCACCAATATTCTCAAACTGTCGTTTCAGCCCAGTCTTCGGTGGCCGCTCCTTGCCTTTCTAAGGGTGCTCCAAGGGTTGACTGGGTGTCTTTATTCCCACAGGTAGGAAGCTCCACCTCCGGACCCATATGCCGGCTCCCCGCTCCCAGCTGTCAGGTAAGAAGTCCCGGAAGCTGTCTCTCGCTCGCCCCCTCGCTCGACGACTTTGCTCCAAGAATGGGCTCGAGTGTACCTGTATCTACCACTTACATTCCCTGGCACGCTTGCCTCTGGAACCTCCTCTGACTTACTCTGACCATGTCCCCTCTCGCACACTGACCAGCTGACTTTTCAAACTCTGTGACCATGACCCTTTTGGCCATGGTATTTAGTTTTTGCACCCTTGGGAGATAACTAGCTCGGCAGCAGTACCGCTGAGAAGGATTTGAGGATTACAGTGGATAACAAACTGAACATGAGTCAGCAGCACAATGCTGTTGCACAAGAGGCCAAGATGTTTCTAGTACCTATTCAGCACTGGTCAGATCTTTCTTGGAGTACTGCATTCAGTTTGGGGCCCTCCATTCAAGAATGATGTTGGCAAACTTGAAAGGATTCAGAGGAGAGCAGCAAAGATGATCAAGGGTCTGGTATACAAGTCATATGAGAAAAGAGTGATGGCATTGGAGATGTTTTATTTTTTATTTATTTATTTATTTATTTATTTAGATTTATACGCTGTCCTTGGTGCTGGACCTGGACCTGGGAGACTAGGATTCAAATCTCACCCTAGCCAATGAACTCATTGAGTGGCCTTGGGCAAGTCACTACCTTTCAGTCTCAGTTACTTATCTGTAAAATGGGAATATATGTGTGTGTTTTTCCCTGTGTTCCCCTCACCCATGTCCATCTTAGATTGTAAGCCCACTGGGCAGTAACCGGTCTCTGAAAAATCTGTGACTGTAAAGAGCTGGTACCCCCTAGTTGCTGCACCAAGGGTTGCCAGTCACCTCTGAGTCTCCCATAGGCCAGCAGAGGTCCAGCTTTCAGGAGTCTTAGTTGCACCCAAACCTTTTCACCTTCCCTCCCTTGCTCCTGGTCTCCTTCAGCCTGACAATGACACACTGATGTACGACTGCTAACAACCACCACTTATTGCCTGTTGATCTTTGGTTTTAAAAGATCACAAATAATATATGCATCCATAATTTTGTGATTTTTATGCAAATTGAAAATGTCTAACTTTTTAAAGCCTGTTATTGATAATGGGGACAGCTCATCGCTTACTCTTAAAGATGAAAGTAGTTTACAACCCAGATCCCTGGGTTGTTGGAAGACCCCTGATCTAGAGGATGAGTGGATTTGCAGAGCAAGCCAGGGCAAAATGATTCCACCCAGACACTCTCTACCTGCCTCTAGGCACCAGCAATAAGAGGTCTATTTTCCCAGCTGTAAGCACTGCAGTACCAAATACCCACCCAGCTGAAATACAGGCCACTGGCCTTTAGGTGCTGAGCACTTGTGAGAGTTTACTCTGGGGTGTGCAAGTCTGTCCCTGCTCCTGGAAAGCAAACTATCACCAGGCTTGTGAGCACACCATAACTTTAAATGCTACACCAATATATTTTTTAAGATATTACCAGGTCAAGTTTATTATTGATTTATTTATTTATGTATTTAATACATTTATACCCCGCCCCTCCTGCAAGCAGCTTGGGGCAGCTAACAAATTTCAAAAAATAAAACAGTCTTAAAAACATTTAAAAGTTATAAAAATCTTACAGATAAAACAGGGAGAGGACTAAGGCTGATGCGGCAGCAGCTTTTACCGCGCCGCGATTCCATTCCACCATTTCGGAATTGCCCGCGCCATACCGCGACTTTTCTGCGGATATTCCGCTAATTCCGCTGGAATTCTGCAAATCGCGGAATTGCGGAAAAATTGCGAAAAAATTGCGGAAATTGCGGAAAACCGCTATTCCTCTATTTTGTGGCGCTGGCGGAATTGCGGAAATAGCGAAAATGTCATGTTTCCACGATTCCACTAAGTAGCGGAATTAAATAAGCGGAACCGCGGAACCGCGGAATTAAACCGCGGAATGAAAGCCTCTGCCATGCCGTTCCACTAATTGCGGAAACACTATTTCCGCCGGAAATAGCTACTGCTGCGATATTCCGCTACAGCCCTAGAGAGGACAACAAATAATAAAGTTCAGGGGGAAGCAGAACAGCTTTCCCCCCTATAAGTGTGCTAGTATCATTTGTAGCCTAGGAGATAAGAACGTATATCTCCGAGACTAGGGTTCAAAATTCAATCCTGTGTTAGCACTGGTTAGATTTAGGCAAGTCACTATCTCTTGGCTCAGCTTCTCTATCTGTAAAATGGGAATAATAATGACCTACCTCACAGGGTTGTTGTTAGAGTGAAACTGGTTAAGGATTGTAAAGCACTTTCAACACTGACAGTGCTATAATAACGTATGTATAGTTATTATTGTTTGTATGATTGTGTCGACTATGTGCTATCACAATAAACTAAACTGACTGACTGAATAATTATTATCCTGACATAGCATCCTACTGATGAGAGAGTGCTTGTCCTATTGAATTGTGTGATAGGCCAAACATCTGCTGCATGCTAGGAGAAAGGTATTATATACAGAAAGAGCAATTAAAGTATCAAGATGCTGGCACAGAGAATGATCCTGCTTCCATGGAAGTCAATAACAAAACTCCTATTTACTTCAGTGGGCCCATGTGGCTTGACATTTTAGCAGTTCTATGCACAGAATTTAATCTAGATTCAGTGGGTTTTCCGTGTACAGAATTGCTGGCAAAACAGGGCCCCAGACAATTTAGGGTAATATTCTGTGGCAAGCATCTTCACTCAGTCAGTTTATTAAATGGCTCTAGCTTTTGCCATGGACAAAAGTAAAACTACAAATAAAATACAATAAAAGGGACATCACATAGTACATAAAAAGTATCTTATTAAGTATCTCCTGTCAGACCAGAATTTTACCTTTGTTTTTAATATAGTTCCAAACATATTTTTCTGGTCTCCAATGGCTTTTTATGCATATGCTCACAAACCAGGCCACATTTGTTAGAACTGGGGGAGGGGGGTATTTTAGTACCCAAAGCAGACTGGGGAGGAGGAGGGCGGGCATTGTAGTACCTGTTTGCACATGCGAGTCTGTTAACCATTAGTTTGATTGCAGCATTAATTAATACGTATGATAAATCAGGTATGCACATGTCACCGCAAAGGAAATTTGGGGTATATCTACAATGTGCTTCAATTCAGTCTAAAAGATTTATCTGACTCTGGCCCTGAGGTCCTTTCTTGGGCAAAACTTGTGTTGTCTTCAATGATGATTTTAATTGACTGATTATTTTAGCACCAATCTCACTGTTAAATATGTTTGTATCTAAATAAACACAGTTTTCCACCAAGCCAAAAAATGATGATACTTAAGAGTCTCTATGAGAAAGTGGGCAGCACAGAAATGTAAACCCAAGCTAAACTTGAATGAATACATCATAGCAGGAATTTCCACAATCCATCTCTTGATCAATACATCTCCAAGAGTTAATGCTCTCTACTCTTTTACAACTCGAATTCCAGCAAAGCAATATGCTTCCTGCCCAGAATTTGCCAGTGGATAGCACCAAATCTCCATGTCTTTTCAAAAATGGGCACAACGGACTTTTTTCCTAGCGGTTCCCAGAGCCGTGAAACTTTCTTATCTTTGCTTAACAAACTTAGTAACCCTTTAAAGTGAATGAATCTGAAAGTTACGTCTTATCAATGGACCCACTGTCTCTGAACCATGTCACTAGATTCTGAAGCCAAGGAATGGGGCTTGCTAAGTGACAAACTGAAAGCAGCTGGGGTGTTGTTCCTAGATATTAAAATTAATTAACTATGTTAGACTATTGGAAGGACAATCCAAAGTTCAGCATTTCACTCTACGGGTTGATTATGTTGATGAACTGGGTGGAGCAGATAGTGGTAGATTTTTATTTTTTTTTAACGGCTACAACTCTTGTGGGGTTTTTTTTTGTTTTTTTTTTAGCAGCATGTACAAAAGCAAAATCCTTAAAGCAGACTTAACACTCAGACATGAGATGAGAAACTTATATGTTTATAAAAGCCATCTCCCTCCCTTTAAAGCAGGGAGCTGTCCTCAGAAACCAGTACAGGCGTGACAGCATTTTAAAACACAGAAGAGACGAGAATTTACCCAGCTTGTCAAGAAATATAAAACAGAAAACAAACACCAGATATTACAGCGTTACATTGAAACAAATCACAGTAACTAGATGCTATGAAGTCGAGCCTATGGGGGGGGGGGGTAGCTTTTATCATGAATTATTGATCCATCTTTCCTTGTTAAAAGGGGAGAGCATGCTGTTGCAGCAAATGGACAAGTGGCTTCTGCATTTATTTAATCAAACATACCCTGCGTCTGGCAATGAACCATGTTTGTGTGTAGCATGCTGTTTCTAAATTAACATGTCTGCAAAAGAGTCTTGCTAGCATAACCAAATGCATTTTCTATTGTCTCTAAAACACTGCTCTTCCAAAACATTATCGTGCAGCCCAGTCTTTTACAGCGATTGTATTAAGCACAATATTATTTTTTTCCACGAGCCCACACCGCTTATAGTGCATAGGAATATTTCTTGTCTATAATGAGATGTAAATAAACTGTCTTGACTTACCTTATTTTCTCCATTTCTGCTGCAGAGGCCTACAAGAAATCAAATAACAGGAGCAAGTGAATGAAGGGGGGGAAAAATATCACTCTGAAGATTTATGCATAGTTTAGGCTTTCCAAATGGTTTCGACAAGTGTCTACAAAGCATCAGCAAGCGGACCCCACATCTGCATTAGCAGAAAATAACATTGGCAGATTAACTCAGAAATAATGCAGCCCGCTGCAGAAACACTGTATACCCAGGAGCCATGGGCAACAGAATGACTCAGTTGTAGCGCTGAGGCAGAAAATGAAAAAAGCAAGTAACAGGTTACCTATTGGATTTCATAGGAAAAAGTTGAAATACAGTGCTACCCTGTGCAGGAAGGAGGGCACAAGGGAAGCATTCTCCTGGCTGGGTAAAAGAAAATGACTTCATCTTCAGTGCATCTGAGTTTATTCATCATGTTGCACAAATTATATCTTGACAGATGGGATAGACACAAGCATAGCAGCCTTAGCAGAAGTTTCAGTAATCAAATTAGTCCTCCCCCCCCCCCCAGGTAATACACTGTCTTTACAATTAGCAGCTCGATACATGTATCCTTTTTGTTAACCCCTTCATTCCTCCTTAACACACTCACGGGAAAGAAGCCCTTTAGCTCTTCAAATTGATTTTGGTTTCCCATACACACAGCAAAGGAAAACCCTGTTAACTCTTTGTCTCCTTCCTGATTTCCATAGTTACAGCCGGGAACCTTTTAACCCCTTTGATTCCTGTTTTTCCAAGCTGCAGCAAAGAACTCTTTAACCCTTTGGACTCCTACTTACCATGGCTGTATAAGGAACCTTTTAACCCTTAATTCCTGCTTAGTGTAGCTACATCATGGAACCATTCAACTATTTCACTCATGCTTTTCACAACTATAGCCTAACATACTTTTAACCCTTTGATTTTTATTACCTTCTAGAACCTAATTAATCTCTTAATTTCTGGTTACTGTTTCTACAGCTTGGAGCCCACTGAACCTCTTTGGATTCTTTGTTTCTGATCAATGGCATACAATCTTATTGACCCTTTGTTTCCTACTAAGGCTGCTTTCCAATGTTACATGGGAGGGGCAGGAACTCGCGCAATTGTGACCCTGGCTCTGTAATAGTGAGGATTAGCACTTATGGGAATGCACTAATCCCCTTTTATCACACCAGGACATGTGTCCTTGTAAAGGCTACAGTTGGGGACGCAGTAACGCATGAGTGTTCTGGCATGATAAAAGGGGATTAATACGTTTTCAGGCACTAATCCCTGCTTTTACAGAGCTGTAGTCACAATTGTGCAAGTTCCTGCTCCTCCCACGTAACATTGGAAAGCAGCTTCAGTGTAGTCTAGCACAGACCCTCATTCAATGAATGTCTTCTCTAAGAGAGAACCTCATTAACCCCTTCAGTCTCTGTTGATCAGAATGAAATTTCCATAAGCAATCTTAAAGGGTTGAAAGCAATTTTACTTTAATGTCAAAATTTATTTTTATTTATTTAACACACTTGTACCCCACTCTTCCCGCCACACAGCAGCTCAGAATGGCTAACAACAATAAAAATACAATATAAAATATAATATAAAACATTTTAAAACATAGTAAGCAAAAGCAGGGGAATACACAACCAACTCCACCCCCCCACCCATCCCACCCCTACCCCTCTACCTCGCCAAATGGCTGATGGAACAGCCAAGTCTTACAATTCCTACAGAAGGCCAGGAGGTCCGGGGCCAGATGGGCCCCCACTCGGAGGGAATTCCAAAGGCACGGCATAGCCACTGAGAACGCCTCCAACATGGCGCCCCTGGATGACTGCAGGGGTCGATCTAGAACCCGAGGAGTGAGGCGGTCTTGCAGATATGCAGGGCCCAGGCCATGTAAGGTTTTATAGGTTAAAACCAACACTTTGAATCGGGCCTGGAAGACTATTGGCAGCCAGTGCAGAGATCTGAGCACTGGCGTAATGTGCTCTCGGAGGCCCAGCCCCACCAAGAGCCGGCCTGCTGCATTCTGCACCAGCTGCAGCTTCCGAGCCGTCACCATAGGTAGCCTCACATAGAGCACGTTACAGTAGTCTAACCAAGAGGTAATAAAAGCATGGATGATCGTGGCCAGATCCAGAACTGACACCAGCGGCCCAAGCCGCTTCACCAGATGTAACTGGCAGAAGGCACTCCTTGCCACAGCCTCCACCTGGAGATCCAGGCGGAGCTGTGCATCGAGGAGCACCCCAAGGTTCCGAACCTGGGAAGTCAGTGGAGGACAAACCCCCTCAATTGAGGGGGCTGTCATTTCCATCGACTTACCCACTAACATCACCTCCATCTTGTCAGTATTCAGTCGCAGTCGATTAGCCTCATCCAGTCCCCCACAGCTGTCAAACACCGGGTAAGCATCGAGACAGCCGGGCCTGGGTCGGTTGAAAATGAGAGGTACAGTTGGGTGTCATTGCATACCCCGTACCCCTTGATCACCTCGCCGAGCAGCTGCATGTACATATTGAACAGGAGAGGGGACCAAACAGAACCCTGCGGGACCCCACATGAGAGGTCTCGGTGTGATGAAAAATAATCACCAAGCACCACCCTCTGAGTTCTTCTGGTCAGGAATGAGTGGAACCATTCAAGAACGATCCCGCCCACCCCCGCACTGTCCCACAGGCGCATCACCAACATCTCGTGGTCAACGGTATCAAATGCAACCGACAGATCTAATAGGACCAAAAGGGTCGACTGACCCATATTCTTTTCACGGCGCAGATCATCAACCAAAGCCACCAATGCTGTCTCACTGCCATGCCCCGGATGAAAGCCAGACTGAGAGGGATCCAGATAACTGGCACGGTCGAGATGCTCTTGTAGCTGCTGAGACACTACCCGTTCAATAACCTTCCCTAAAAAGAGAAGGTTAGAGACAGGACGATAGCTGGCCAGGGAGTCAATGTCAAGCAACGGTTTCTTGAGCAGAGGCCGTACCACCACCTCCTTGAGGCAGCCCGGCACTCTGCCCTCCTGCAGGGACGCATTGACCACCCCAGCCAGCAATGGCCCCATTGTCTCCTGGAAGCTCTTAATCAGCCAGGATGGGCACGGATCTAGTTTGCAAGAAGTGGCTCGAACAGCCCTCAGCACCTCCACCACATCCGTGGGTGTCACCCACTGAAAGTGATCCCATAAATCAGACAAACTGGGGCTTCTACAGCCTCTACCTCCTCCACTGCATTAAGTGTGGCATCAAGGCCTTGGTGAATATGAGTGATTTTCTCCGCAAAATAATCTGCAAAAAGCTCACAGTGGGTGGAAGATGACTCAACCCCCGGTTTGAGGGAGGCTGGACTGACCAGCCCCCGTACATCTCTTAGTTATACTGAAGGCATTAAGCATTCATCTTGACTGTCTCACACGTTATTGGTTATATAACCAATATTAGGCAGAGGATAGATAAAATAGGCTGCTTTCACACATCACACCATGGGCTATTATAATAACTGGAGATAATACCTGGTATTATAATTCTACAAGTAGTGTGTCACCAAATGTGACTTTTACAATGACCCAAGATCTTGCAGCACAAAGGGGGAATAGTACATTCACACACTAAAAAAACTGCAGAATTATAATACCCAGTATTAACTTCAGCAATATTGGAGTAAGTAACATTTAAGCAGTGTAGCCAGCGGGATTTATTTGTCAGATTGCCAGCAAAATAAACAGCCACTTTAGCAAACTGTTGGTTACTCTTTTAGTGTCCTTCCTTTCTACTCTGATTGGTTTACTCTTTGGCCCTTTTTAAACAGGCTGCACAGGTGGGGGTGGGGGTGGCGGTGTTGGCAAGGTGCGGGGATGATGCAGGGGGGCAGGTGTACACGGGCACAGACTCATCCCCCACACATCCCCCATGTATGGAGCAAACCCCATGTTTTTGCTGGTTGCTCCATGCGTGGGTGATGGGTGGAGGTGGGTGGGCATGCACGGAAGCACGCACACCAACCTAATGCCACTGTACAAATGACACTCACCCATGCATGCCCATGCAGCAGACCTGTGTGGGTGCATCTTGTGTAAAAAGGGCCTTTGATCTGCTCATTACATGGAGTAATCAGTCATGCCCACAGCTGCCAGATAATCAGTGATTAAATGCATGAAGAATCAAAGAGAATACGCTGATTCGTCATTTATTCTTTAATGTAACACATTATTGAAGCAGCCAGCTGCAAAAAAAGTCCCTCTTTCTAACCCCAGGATACTGGGTGTGGCACATACAATGTGCTCACAGTCTGCTTCCTGAGATCTCTGGATTCTCAGTGGGAAAGCTCCAGAATTTGTTATTAAAAATATTACCTTGGGACCCAAACCTGATTTCCCTAATCATACTGTTCTATCCTTTTAATAACACTCTGCTCTTTAGATTTCCATGGATCAAAGCATTTTACTAGAATTTTACTGAAGATGGAGAACTGTGGCCAACTTCCCACAATTATTGCAGCAAGTCACTTCCAACTCACTTCTGAGGTTGCTTCCAACTCTAAGATTCTATGATTCTATCAGTCCTGTGCAGGGCTGATGCGGCAGCAGCTTTTACCGCGCCGCGATTCCGTTCCGCCATTTCGGAACTGCCCGCGCCACACCGCGACTTTTCTGCGGATATTCCGCTAATTCCGCCGGAATTCTGCAAATCGTGGAATTGCGGAAAAATTGCGGAAATAGTGGAAAACCGCTATTCCGCTATTTTTTGGCGCTGGCGGAATTGCGGAAATAGCGAAAATGTCATGTTTCCACGATTCCACTAAGTTGCGGAATTAAATAAGCGGAACCGCGGAATGAAACCGCGGAATGAAAGCCTCTGCCATGCCGTTCCACTAATTGCGGAAACACTGTTTCCGCCGGAAATAGCTACCGTTGCGATATTCCGCTACAGCCCTAGTCCTGTGTCTTCATCTGAGTTTGGATCAAATATCTTTTCATTTTCAAAAAATAAAGCAAGGTCATCAGTCTGTGTCTTCAAAGGACAGAGGCACAAAAGATGCAAATCTATGCAGAAATCCATAAAATATACCATAATAACACACATGAAAAACAATGGGTGTAAAGGTGGGACACCCTGGGGTGAGGAAGAGCAGATGCTGCCTGCTTTGGGCCAGCTCCACTCACGGTGCTCCAGAACATCCCGAAGCTCCGTAGGCGGAGTGAGTCCTCTGAACCCCGAGTACCAGTTCTATGGTGCGGGGGTGGGGTGGGTGCCTCCATGTAAACCTGCCATGGCCGGGGCAGTCCCAAGGGTTGCTAGGGGTGTGCATGTCGGTTTTGTTATTACAATAACGATAACAAAAATTGTCATTTTTGTTTTCGTTATTGCAATAACGAAAATGACAACTGAGAATAATGACAATGATAATGAAAACAACAACTGAGAATACTGATAACGGTAATGATAACTATATCAATACCGATATCGATACCGATATTGATACCAAAAATGATACTGAAAACAATAACAAAAATGATAACAAAAATGATAACAAGAAACAAAAATGACAATGTCGTTATCATTGTCATTATTATTGGTCATGTGGCAGTTGGGTTTTGGAGGGAAAATGTAGAGAGGAGGAGGGAGCAGACATCTCATAGTCTTAACAGGGTTGAACTCTTGAACTGTGCCTGTGTTGGGAGGGGCAAGCAGCTCAACAGTATCTGATAGATGTATCCCTGGCCAATGAGCAGCACAAGCAGGCCCCAATAGTCGCATAGGACTCTGTGATTGCTCAATGCCTGCTGCCTCCCACAACCAATCAGAGGGACTCTGGGGGAGGTCACTGCAAACCTTTATAATGGGAGGGCCAGGTTTTCTCTCTCCATTCTGTGAGAGCTCTGCTTGTCAGGTTGTATTTTCAGAACTGTGGTGCTTGCACACAAAAAATCCTCCCTAGCCCTCATTGTATTATTTATTTATTTATTTATTAGGTATTCCCTCCAATACCTTTCCTTCCTCATACCCTACATTTTACCTTCTCCCTTTCCCTGCCCTGCTTCTCTCTGTACATTATATAGAGATAGGTAGTATAGATTAGATATAGGTATATATTATAGATATATAGATGAGATTAGAATAAATATAGATAATTGATTAGATAATCAATTTAATTAAATTATTACTGTTTGTTTTAATGTTTTAAAATGTTTTTAATATGCTGTGAGCCGCCCCGAGATGCATGAGGCAGGAGGGGGGCGGCATAAATTTTGTAATATAAATATAAATTAAATAAATAAATAATAAATAGTTTTCCTTTCCCCTTCCCCTGTTTCCCTTAGCTTTAGATAAATATTAGTTATGCACAGGAATCAATACGATACCGATAACAAAAATGATACCGATAACAAAAATGATATAAAAAATGATTACAAAAATGAAAATGACATTGTCGTTAATAACGATAACAAAAATGACACTTTTGAATAACGAAAACAAAAAATGAAAATGACACGGGGGCCTGGTGCACACCCCTGGTGGCCACTCTCGGGTCCATCTAAAGACATCGAATATTTAAAGTAATAAAATTACTTAAGAGATGGTCAGTGGGAATTTGAAGTAAGCAGAGAACGTAGATACTCAAGCATAAGCCACTTGTTCTTTTTGTTTCCATACTGCAGAACAGATGAACACTTGTTAGGGGGACAGATCCTGTAAGGTGGGCTGCCCCTCTTACTAGGTGCTGAGATCCTCAGCAGTTACAAATGGGATACGGCCCGGGCACAATACAGGTCCCATTCGCCTCTCAAACAACTTTGAGATGGAACAGGAGCAGCCCCCAATTGACCTATAAGATGTTTGTTTGAAATCACTCATTGTCGACGCACCCCCAAAGAAGACGAGGACACCTCTGTGGGTTTTAATGACCGCACTCTTTATTAATTGTTTCCAGAAAGGGGGAAAGGGGTACCCCTCCCGCTTCCCCCCTTTTAACCGGGGTCCTACCTGATAACTGTCCCTAACTGTTTTCCCAACCACAGGAGGTTCCCACCACCCCCTACTGGGCACCACCCTGTCTACCTGGCGTCCTTCTTCCCCACGTTCTCAGGTTAAGCTTGAGGGGAATCCTCCTGTGCCCTACCTTGTAAACTTCTTTAACTTACACCCTGCCCCGATCACCAGGTTTCCCCGGGCCGGAGTGGGTTGTTCGTACCTACCCCCCCACCCTTGGGGGTGGGGTGGTTAAACAACAAGGGTGAGAACACCGTAACTGCCTGTTTGGCACATGGTCCACCCAACGGGTTCGGCCATTCGCCTCTCACCCTTGGGCTGGCTATGCAGTGGGCTGCACTGTGCGGCTATGCATGACCTTGCCCATCTCTTAAGGAGATGTTCCTAATCATGCTATGCTATCTACTTAACTTTATTCAACAATTTCTTAAACAATTGGCCTTAACTCAGCCCACCGCCAAAGAGTGAGACGTTTACTGCCTACCACCAGCAAATTTGCGCCCTCACTCCTTAGGTCGAATCAGCAATTCACTCCAGGAAAGGCAAAAAAAACCTCACTGCTATTTAGCCAATTGGGCTTGAGGAAAATTCCTTTCCTAATTGGCGACCAGTATTACTCAGAGTGGTGCAATGAAAAAGGGGTGGGACGGTGGGTGCGCGTCCTTCCCTGTTCCGCGCCCAGCCACAAGTGAGGTGCGCGAGCAGGGAATCATAAAATGGCGGCTGGGAGTCCCTGCTCTTGCGAGAGTCCCAGGTGCCCGCTCTCAGTTGCCAGGCAACCACTCCAACACCTAACCACCCGGCAGCCCCATGGCCTCCCCACCTCCATCCTCGCCCTCTTCTCCTCATGGGAGGGGGGGTGCCGCTAAACCCCCACCGCTATAAGCGCGGAGGGGACTTGTGAAGAGTTTAAAATTCTTTTTGAACAACTTTGCCTCCCAATCCTTGTCAGCCTTCAAGAAGAGCTAAGATCTGTTGATATTGCCCTAGGGTTGGGCATTTGACTAGTCAAACGTTATTTGGTCAATTGACCTTAATTTAATGTCTCACAGTTTCTCTTGTGCCACTGTACCTGAGGACTGGAAACTATAGACGGGTGAGCCTGACTTCAGTGCCAGGTAAAATCGGTGGAAACCATTATTAATAACAGAATTACTGGGCATGTTGATAAAGTTGGCTTAATGGGGAAGAGTCAACATGGATTCAGCAAAGTGAGGATGTGTCTCACTATTCTATTGGAATTTTTTAAGGGAGTAAATAAGCATGTGGATAAGGGGAGTCAGTCGATATAGTATTCCTGGATTTTCAGAAAGCTTTTGATAAGGTCCCTCATGAGAGACTCTTAAGGAAATTAAAAAGTAATGGAATAGGAGGCAGTGTCCTGTTGTGGATCGGTAACTGGTTAAAGGACAGGAAGCAAAGAGTAGGACTAAATGGTTGGTTTTCACAATGGAAGGAAGTAAATAGTGGAGTGTCCCAGGGATCTGTACCGGGACCAGTGCTGTTTAATATATTCATTAATTATCTGGAAAAAGGAGTAAAGAGTGAAGTGATCAAATCTGCAGATGACACAAAGTTATTCAAGGTAATTAAAACGTGAGCGGACTATGAGGAATTGCAGAAGGATCTTGCAAGACATGGAGACTTGGCATCTAAATGACAGATGAATTTTAATGTGGACAAGTACAAAGTAATGCACATAGGAAAAAACAATCCAAACTATATGTGCACAATGATGGGTTCTAAATTAGGAGTTACCACTCAGGAAAAGGACCTTGGAGTCACTGTATACAATACACTGAAATCCTCAGCTCAGTGTGCAGCTGCGGTCAAAAAACCAAACAGAATGTTAGGAATTAATCGTAAAGGGATAGAGAATAGATAGAGAAAAAAATATCATAATCCCACTATATAAATCTATCATAGATGTGACTGCAGCCCTTAGATAAATATTTATTTACTAAATTTAAAAGTGAAAGTAGTGATATTGATTTTTATTTAGATTTTTTTTTAAAAAAAATTCTCAACAATTCTTTCCCAACTTCTAGCCCCTGCTAGAACCTTCGGTTCTAGATGATGTCCTTGCTGCTGTGCTTTGTTTTAAACCATGCACACTGGACTCACTTGGATCTGTTGTTGTTTGCTAAAACTGCTATCCTTGTGTGCACTTTTATTCCTTGTGTGCATGTTCTAGTCCATTATCATATTAATGTAGGTGTGCAATTTTAGGGTTGGCCCCGCCTACTGTTGAATTGGCCCTGCCCCTGGGTTTGGCCCCACCCCCAGTATATGGCCTGGCCCTGGCCCCAGCCCCCCCTGGGAAATTGAGAAGTTTACGCCCATGATCTATGGTGTAACCACACCTTGAGTATTGTGTGCAGTTCTGGTCACCCCATCTCAAAAAATATATAGTTGAAATAGAGAAGGTACAAAGAAGGGCAACAAAAATGATAAAGGGTATGGAATGGTTCCCCTATGAAGAGAGGCTAGATATGTTGGGTCTGTTCACACTGGAGAAGAGACATTTGAGGGGGGATATGATAGAAGTTTATAAAATCGTGAATGGTGTGGAACAAGTAAACAGGGACTGGTTATTCCCCCTCTCAAATAGTAATAGAACTATACTTCTCAACTCCTGGCTTCTGAAAAGAGGGGCAACAACATTCAAAAAGAGGGATGCAATTTGCATAAATTTGCATATACACGTTTGTATTTGCATATTTACTGCATCATTACATCCAAACCAAACTTGGTTACTGAGGGAACAAAATTTTTCTTCTGAAAGGGTGAAAGCTAAGGAAGCACATCCTCCAGGGTCCCCTGCTAGCCCTCAGCCAGGATGGCTGGGGAACATCAACAGCTGAAATGCCTGCTAGTGAGGCGAGGGTGTGTGTCCCCTGACTGCTGCAGGACTAGGGGGTTAACCAGCCCTCACTCCTGCCCTTGCTAACATGGAATATTTGACAATATCTGACTGTGGTCAAATAAGAGGTAGTCAATTGACAATATTTGACTGGTCAATTGACCAGCGTGCCAACCCTGTATCGCCCAGTTCAAACCGTACCAGGTGACATGGGTAATAGCAGCTGTTTTGGTTCATTATTATTATTATTATTATAAACATTTATATAGCGCCAGTATGACCTGGTGCTGTACAGAACATAGAAATAGACGTGGTCCCTGCCTGTGGCTTACAATCTAAAAGACAAGGAGGGGAAGACAGGGAGAGGGGACAGTGGGAGAGACAGGGGAGAAGACAAACAAACATTCAGGCGGATGCGAAGTCTCAGGTGCGTGTGCTTGGCTTGGTTACAATCAGGTTGGTTGCAGCAGTCTGCAGAGGAGGGCAGACAGTAAGTATATGGGGAACGACTAGCAGGCATTGGGAAAGGCGGCGAGGAAAAAGTGGGTCTTGAGGAGGGATTTGAAGGAGCGGAGGGAGGGGGCAAGGCAGATGTGGGTAGGGAGGGAGTTCCAGGCATGGGGGGCAGCGAGGGAGAAGGGTCAAAGGCGGTTAGGTGAGCAGGAGAAGCGAGGGAGAGTGAGGGAGGGAACATAGGAGGAGCAGAGAGTGCGTGCAGGAGTGCGTAGGGAGATTAGGTCCGAGAGGTAAGGGGGAGCTTGGTTGTGGAGTGTTTTGAACATGAGTACCAAGAGTTTAAACAGGATACGTTCAGGAAGGGGGAGCCAGTGAAGAGAGAAGAGGAGAGGCTGCACATGGTCGAAGTGACGGGCAGCGGAGTTTTTGATTGCGATAAGGGGGGACAAGTGAGAGCAAGGGAGACCAGCAAGGAGGAGGTTGCAGTAATCGAGGAGATAGATAACCATGGCATGAACAAGGGTTTTGGTCGAGGAGGTAGAGAGAAAGGGGCGGATCCGAGCAATGTTATGGAGGGCGAATCGGCAGGATTTGGCAACAGAGGGTGATTTCAGACGAGGCGGGGTGGCATTCGCCTTATCCTGGAATCACCCAAATGATTCCCTGCCGGGATCACTCCGGCACGTCCAACAGATGTGCCGGCTGATCCCGGTGGGGAATCGGGGAGGGGCCGCGTGGTGCAACGTGTGGCCGCATGGCCATGCTCCCCCGCCGTTCGCCCTCTGGGGAGATGGGCGGGCACCGCGGGTGCCCGATTTGACCACGGCCCGGAATCTTGCCGGGGATTCTGGACCGTGGGTGCCGGCCAGACGTTACTTTTTGTTGGCTCACGCCGGGATCTCTTTGACCATGCTTGTGGTGCTTGTCCGGTGGGGAGCCCCGGAAGTGTGGTTGAAATTGATCCCATGTGGGAATCGACCATGGTGAACATCTGCCGTCTGCCTAACAGACGTTCAGGCCGCTTTGGTCCCATGTGGGTATTGATCGTGGTTCACTGTGATCTTGTCACGTCTGAAAATACCCAGAGTCAATATAAGGTTTAAAAGAGAGGTGCATGTCAAAGATGAAGCCCAAGCTGCGGGCTTGGAGAACAGGATGGATGGTGACTCAATCGATGCAGATGGGCAGGTTAGAGGGAGAGGAAGAGGAGGGAGGAAAAATGAGGAGTTTGGTCTTGGCCATGTTGAGCTTGAGTTGACATCGGGACTTCCAGATGGAGATATCGGAAAGGCAGTTGACGAGGCGTGAGCGGACAGAAGAGGAGAGAGAGGGGGTGGAAAGATAGAGTTGGGTGTCATCAGCTTAGAGATGGTATTGGAATCCGTGGGATGCAATAATTTTGCCAAGGGACAGGGTGTAAATAGAGAAGAGGAGAGGGCTGAGGACAGAGTCTTGGGGTACCCCAACCGAAAGGGGGAGGGAGTCCATTTTGATCAGTCTTTGATTGGTGTCCATTTCAGGAATTCAGGCCCTTTTCTTGGTTATTAATTTGTTCAGATGTTTGTTTATTTGGTTTTTCAGCTACTTTACTTTGGCATGTGTATTAGCAGAGAATGAAGTAACTGAACAACTGAATAAAAGTCGAACATCCAAACAAATGAACCACCAAAAAAGTGAACATTTGAACTGATTACTAACCAAGAAACTGAGCAGTCACCCCCCACCCCCAAAGGATATGCAAATATCTGTCTGGGTTACGGATATAATTCAGATATTTGGTACAGAAGTTTTCGGTGCTTGTCCCACAGCTTTGGAACTCACTTCTTCTGGAGGTTCTCCACAGCATAAGTCTGGGCATTTTCCGGAGGCAACATAAGACATATTTATTTGGCCAGGTATTTGGTAAGCAGAGATAAGATCTGGGATGTTGTTTTTAATTTACCTTCTGACTTAAAAAAAAATTTGCAATTGCCAGGTCTTGGGGTAAATATGACCCCAATGGGAAAAATCCATTATAGGTGGGGTCTATTTTATCTCCCAAAACATAGTCTGTGCAAAGGCAAATTCTCTCCTGCAAATTACTGGCTGTGCCTTATAGTCTAGTTTTACTAAGGACACTTAGCACCTTTATAGCCTGCTATTTGCATTTCTTTTGTTGTTGCCTAGGATGCTTCAGGGCTTGTTTGCATTTCTTTGTTTGCCTAGGATTCTTATCTACACAAACTGACCCCAGAAGGGAAACTTAAACGCAGGCTGAAGAAATGAAATCTAACATTCCCTGACTTTTTGTCTCCACAAACTCACCCCAGAAGGGAAACTTAAAAGTAGGCAGAAGAAATGAAACCTAACATTACCTGAACAAACAAAAAATGAAACAGAAAAGGTTTGTGTAAAACCAAATAGGAAAACTCCATTGACAACTTGTGTGCATTTGCACCCTGGCACTTTTTTGGTCACTGGAGACAAACGATAAGATATATCTGGCTGAAATTTGAATATGTTATGGCCAGAGGTACCAGTGACAATGTGCGGCAAGCTCAAAGTTGTAGACCCAATACTTAGCATATTTCCATGGTTTTTTCCAACCGTGATACAAAGGCACAAAATAATAGCAGTGAAGGGGTTAATTTTCATTGCTGCTGCCAGTCTGAAGTGGCCTTGAGTTCCATGTCCCCTTGCTATCTGAAAACTGTTTATTTTGGTTTATTTTAAGCTGGGGTTCATTTTACCCCTATTAAAATGCATTGGCTTGGGGTCAATTTGACCCCAATAGGCAAACTCTATGGAAACCTGGGGTCCGTTTGAAAAATGCCACTTTTATGTTTATAGGAGACAAACGGTAAGAGGTATTAGGCTGAAATTTTAGTATGTTATGTCCAGAAGTGCAGGTGACAATGTCCTAAAAGTTCAAACTTGAAGAGCTACTAATTAATATATTATAATGTTTTTTGTGCTCCGTGGGGTCAGTTTGACCCCAACATGGAAGGTGGTTCAATGCAATTTTATGTAAAGTTTGGATTTTTAATTGTTTTATTTTATTCATTATAATAATCCCATTCTGAGCCTTTTGGTAAGAATGAGCTATAAATCAAAATAAGTAAATATCCAAAAATACAAATATCATCTGTGAGGCCTAGTGTTAGTTAACTCATTTGATGTCATGCCGACATTTCAAGATTATTCTCCTCATGCTAATCAGACTGTATTTCCTTGTATTTAACTTGGCCTCGCCATAGCCCCCCACAAAGCTTGAAGCCTATCTGTACCTACCCACCCAGATTAATCACAGCCCACCCCCCATTATCATCATCCCCAGCTTGTTTCTCTCATTACTAACAGTTTGGTATCTGTTGGTTGCTTGCCTTTAACTTTCCAGGATAACCGAGAAAACCTCTGATCCATCCTTCCCCCAAGACAGTTTCAGATAGACACCCTCTCCCCAGTCTGAGTGAGTCACCATCTACCTTGTGGATAAAGGGAACAAGAGATCTATTTAACTAGCCTAACCCTTGAAAGAGAATGACAGGGCATTCTTAGTAATTGACAGGCTTGAAGTTTGGGCCTGTGATCTGCAGACATTGATTTGTTGTTACCCTTTAAGTGTCTAAAGAGCATATATACCAGAAATTTAATAAAATATTTTCCCTGGTACTACCACTGTGTATTAATCTGTAATGCAACGGTGAATAGATTACCAATACCAGTTGCTAGCCTCTATCTATTAATAAACTTCAGTTCAATAACCAGCTCTTTCATTGCTGTCATGGCTCCTCCTTAGTATAATATACAGTGAGCTTGTTTCTGTTAGCAACATCAGAGTAAGTGATTTGTGGATCATGGTGATGAGTCTTAGATGACTAGAGAGATGTCTTTTATAAGTTGTATTATAAGTTTCCTGTTAAAGAATAGAGGGTGAAAACAGACATGACGCTAACCACCCTTTAACCACCCTTGGTGGTCATTTATGCATGGGTATTTTCAGGCGTGATGGGACCGATTGGCCCCATCACGGAAACAATCTTCGGGATTCCCCACGGGGATCAAAGTGGCACGTCTAACAGACGTGCTGCCCGATCCTGGCGGGGAATCTGGGGAGGGGGCGGGGCCCCGCGACGCAACACATGGCCTCATGGCCCTGCTCCCCCCACTCCCTCAGCAGCCCGCCCTCCCAGAGACGGGAGGGCGCTGTGGCCATGCGTCCGCCACGCCCACCCGCCCCGGGACATTGACCACGGCCTGGAATTGGCGGCCGTGCTCATCGCCGATTCCGGGCCGTGGTCAGCGGTCAGACGTGATGCTGACATGCTCAACCACGGGGGTTTCACGTGGTTGAGCGTGTCAACGTCACGTCTGTTTAGTGTGACGTCGGGTATGCACCCCCGTGAATCGCGGGGGGTAATCAGATTTACCACGCTTCCGTCCCTCCTCTGGTGAGTAGGGACGGAAGTGTGGTAAATCCGATTCCCCCCCCGTGATTCACGGGGATGAACATCTGGCGTAACACTAAACAGACATTACGGGATTGTGCTCACCACATAGGAATTGACTGTGGTTGAGCGTGATCTCGTAACGTCTGAAAATACCCCCTGTTGTAGGGCTGCATAGGGCACCAATACAGTCCTGCAACATGCATAAATAACCACCAGGGGTGGTTAAAGGGTGGTTAGCGTCATGTCTGTTTTCACCCCGAGTATAATAATGTGAATGCAAATGAACATATGTGGACAAAACTATCTCTGCACCAGAAAGTGAAAGGGCTATTACCATAAAACTTTGCACATTTATTTTGGTGCTGGAATTTGCAACAATGGGAGTTTGCATTTTTGAGCATGTGCATGTCTCTAGAATATAGATGCGTGCATTATGTATAATAGCAAAGTTTTACTACAGAGATCAAATCTGGTGTACTTGGGTTGTATTTTTATGGGACAATAGGATTACAGGAGCCATCCTGATATGTCTAGTGCAATCAGTCTTTATCTTAGGCACACAGGATGTTTGGACATGGCAAATCCTACAACTATACAGGGGCCTCGACTAGATGACCCTTGAAATAGGATTCATATTAGATTAATATCCAGAAGCATATCCATAAAGTTCCTCAGAAAGGGGAGCCTGGTTTCTGATCCATGGTGGTTTACATAGAGTTGGATATTTTATTTTTTTATTTTATTTAAACATTTGATATCCCGCCGATCCTGCCAAAGGCAGTTTGGGGCAGCTTACAATATATAAAAATATAAAAATACATATATAAAAATACACAAACAACAAACATAAAACATCTAAAAGGGAAGGGGGGAACATCCCTCTCAGGAAAAGAGGAGGGTGGATATGATCCATATCAAAGATGATTGATCCATATCAATGGATATGACTCCATTGCGTTTGACTTAGCTACACCTTAGTGAATGCAAGGGTGAAGGACCTCAGGTCTCAGGGCCAAATACTGCAGGAGGCTAGTTTTTACTTGTCCCTTTAAAGTTCCTGGGTGTGGCCTCTGGATCCAGTTCCTACCTCCAAGCATTAAAAGTCTGAGCTCAGGGTACTGGAGCAGAGATGAGGGCATGTACACAAGAGTAGAGAATTGTCCCATTGTGGCCAGCTTTGTCCCATGATCTGCACCCTCCTCTTCCTGAACACATCCCGTTACATTGGGTGGCTTCTGAGCACAAATATCAGTGCGAGGTTCCAGGAGCAGGTCTGGAATAAGCTTATTATTAATTATAAACCTTTGATCCTTTTCAGAAGTACTGCTGTTCAGCCAGTCATCTCCCATATTGTATTGGTGCTTTTGATTTTTCTCTCCTAAGGCCCTTTTCACATGGGCATCCAACCCCCTTGCACACATGCGGGTGGGGTGGGGCGCCCGTGCAAACACCACGGGCAGTGCGGCAGGGTGCATGTGCGCTTCCTCGCTCCACCCATGAATGGAGCAACGGGTGCCAATGCGTGGAGATGGGTGAATGTACATCCGTGGGAACGACTGCACACCCACCTCCACCTGCAACCGCCGCACACCCATCCCCACCCACCGCGGTCCGTGTGAAAAGGGCCTAAGTGTAATAGTTTGCATTTGTCTTTATTGAATTTTGTCTTTTTTTTAGCCCAAATTTCCAGTTTATCAAGATCTCTTTGAATTCTGATCCCATTGTCCTGTATGTTTGCATTCTCTCCCAGCTTTATAGCATCAACAGATTTAATAAGAATATTTCCTAGGGCTGAAACTGACTCTCATTATTCTTGCAAATCTTGGTGAGAATTCATTCTTGACCTGTTCTTGTGCCAAACGTGCACAATGAGGTGAAGAGCCTGTAAGACTCTGGCTGATTTGGACTATGGGTAAAATCAAATGCGATAGTAACCCGCTCAGGCCAGCTTTGTCCCACTGTGGCCTGCAGGTCACTGTCATGTTTGTGCTTGGAACCCCAGATGTTTGCCCCAGACTGACCCTGGATGTGTCAGCGGCTATCCCAGGTTGTTACACAGCCAAGCGCTGGGCTATCACCTCCATCCCACCCCATCCAGGTCAGTCCGGGGCAAAGCAGGCAACAGCAGGTTAGAACGTATGGCCATGATCCATCCGAGATCAGGGTTGCCATAGCAATCCATGATTGGTTGCCATGGCTGCCCGTCATGGTGAGATGCTGGGTACTGCACAGCGCCCCGGTCGAGGTCACATGTGGTCAGTTTCCCAATCTGACCCCAGCCATGTTAGCAGTGCGGTGGCAACCCAGCCTGGCAACGGTCACTGCCATTCCACTGTCACTTTTGTTTTTATCCTAATTGAGGCTGCAGCAGATTCTGGAGGCTGCAGAAACTTTTTGGGAACCAGCCATCCATTTCCGTGCTCCTAGACAAGTATGTTAGGCATCCAGCCAATAGTGGCATGGGCTGGTTGAAGAGATACATACTTTAGTTTCTCTGTTTGGTTTTATATTCTTCTGTTTTCTGGTACCTTACATTATTCTCAGACATATTGTGCCCAGGGAGGTTAATCTAATGTCAAACTTGCTGGAAGTGAACTGTAAACAGGGTGACTGGGCTATGTAATATTATTCTACCTTTTTTTAAACCATCTGTAGTTTTAGGGCAGCAGTACATGAAACTGTGGGAAGCAGTGAACGAATCAAAGGTTGGAGATCCATGCTTTCAAAATATAAGTTCTATGCCTATATGCTCAACATGGGGGAAGAAATGAAAAGGCTGTAGTTATTTGTCTGCTCTTGTAACTTGTATGATTGTAAGATTTTAGGGCATGGGTTGTCTCATACCAAGTGTTTGAACATTTTACTTGCCCAATTTAGGACACAGTCTTGAAACTATACATATATAGGCTCTTTTTAAGTGAGGTCCTCCAAAGGTCTGTCCTGGATCTGGTGCTGTTTAACTTTTTAATCAGTGATCTGGATAATGGGGTGGAAAGTATTCCTATCAATTTTGCTGATGTCATAAAGCTGGGAGAGGTTAGAAACACACTAGAGGATGGGATCAGAAATCAAAGTGATCTTGATGAACTGGAAAGTTGGGCTAAATAAAAGATGAAATTCAATAAAGAGAAATGCAAAATATTATACAAAGCATGGAAAATATTAAGGATTGAAACAAGAACCCCCACATTTTCATGAGAACACACAAGATTCTCGCACCCCCTGGCAAGATCTTGCGGGATCTCGTGAGAACCATGAAATCTTCCCTGGTGGTCAAGGCCCAAGTGAGCCTTAGTTCAGTCTTTTATTTTGAGCCTTGCCGTTGCCTGATGCAGTTGCTTGCCAAGTCCAGCCCAATCAGCCATTCCCTTATTAGCTTAATTGCCATAGGCTCCCTGAATGGGCCCAGTGCTTGCCACTCCTTAACAAGCTCCTGAGGGGCTTGCTCCCTGCAAGGACTTCCCCCCACAAGTCCTGCACATACTTACGGTCATCCATTACATGCACATAAATACACACAGCTAACTGTGAAATCAAGTCAATAATGGCTATATTTGAGACCTGCTCCTGAGCCCCACACTTGCGCTTAGAAACCACTTGCTTTGGGGGGATCTTGCCATTGCATCATAAGTCAGTGGGCGATTGGGCCTTTGCTGTGACGAGCCCCTTCAGTGTGGAACTTGCTCCCTCCATATGTCCATCCTAGGGTGCTTTTAGATAAGCACCTCCCCACCCACCATCCACTCACTATGCATGTTGCAGGGCTACAGTGGTGCCCTATTGAGTGTCCTGCAACATGTGTGGGAGCTGGATGGGTAGTGAGCTGGGAAGTGCTTGTCTAAAACCACCCTGAGGCCCTTTTCACTCAGACACTCTAACACTGATAAAATGGGCGTTACATTTTATTATACATATTACAGGGCTGCTCTATGGGTGCCCTGCAACTTGTGTAATAAAGTGTAACCCCCATTTTATCAGTGTTAGAGTGTCTGAGTGAAAAGGGCCTTAGTCTCTCCCTCCTTACCGTTGAAAAGTACCTGGAAACTTGTTTATTCTCTAGGTGCTTTTAGGATCCAGTGCAAGTTCCCCTTAATGTAGTCCATCCTCCCTCTTTACCTTCCCCTTTTACATTGTTTAAAATTGATTGTATATTGTTGTATTGTTTTTATATTTTTATTATTGTAAAGCACTCTGAGTAGTACGATTTGATTTAACAGAGGGGAGCACTATAGAAATAAAAGTATTAATATCATTAGTAGTAATGACTACTGGTTGCCCTATTGGTCCCAAAAACCAATTGATGGAGACAAAGTAGTCCAGATGTTATCTTTTACTGGACCAACTTCTGTTGGTGAGGATATGCAAGCTTTCAGGCTACCCAGAGTCCTTCATTTTACTTAAAAAGTTCAGGGAGAGCATGGTTGCTGTGTTGGTCCCAAATGTAAGCGATGGAGGCAAAGATAATGTCTTCCCTATACAATTGGATTAATAAACACTCGGCCCCATCAGTACCCATTAATGTCCTTAGGGAAGGGAAGGGAATGACAGGCATGGCAACTGCCTCAGGTCCTCTAGTGGGGTTGGGAAGTGCCAGACCCAGTAACCTCAGGAACAGTGGGGGTGTTCTGCTGCTGCTCCTGAGGCCCCCTGGCAGTTCCTTCCTCTGGAGGTGAAGGAGGGGGGGGGGGCACCAATCCTGAATCTGAGGGTGGCTATTTCCCCCGGGCAGGCACTTCTGTGCCTCCACATTTTCTCTGTCCTGGCCTGGAGGCCTTGGACCCTCCCTTATTAGCTGTGCCACTTTTTTCACAGAGTTGGTGACCCTACCCTCTACCTACCATGGGCAATGCCACCTCTCTCACCTGCTCCAGGCCCTGCCTTTTCTAAGGCTGTCCCTACTCTCTAGAAGCTCAGTTTTGTTTGAATATGTCTTGAGCTAGATTTAGGAAGTGTCTGTGACTTCTCGGATACCACTCTGTAGTAACCTTTGGCAGCTGGGGCCTTTTAACTAACCCCTATGAAATAATAATAGTTCAGGAAGACAAAGCTTGAGTGATTTTTGAGTAAAAATTGAAGCTTTATGCAAACAGATATGTCTAACTGTGCACTCACACATACACACACACACACGAGAGAAAAATATCAAATAATTTATCTACAGCCTTTATTTGTAGATTTTTTTATTTATTTATTTTATTTTATAGATTTTTACCCCGCCCCCTCCTGCAATGCAGCTCGGGGCGGCTAACAACAATGATAAAAACAATTAAGATCGGTTAAAATATAAATATAAAATGCATCAATAAAATAAAACAGGGCTAAAAGACAATAGTAAATAAATAAATGGGCGGGGGATTAAAATCACGATGAGATGGTAGTGCAGATATAAGGAGCTGCCTGGGTCAGACCAATGGTCCAACTTAGCCCAGTATTATCACAACCTTACATGGCAGCAGGTTTCAAATCCAGCTCTCCAGGATCTCCAGCAGAGGCCTCACCCAGGCCTGCTACCTGAGACCCTCCAGCATCCCCAGCAGGGCGGGGCCTCACCCAGATGTGCTACCAGAGATTCTGGGGATTGAATTTGGGACTTTATACATGCAAAGTGTGCATGCTACTACCTGAGCCAAGGCCCACCCCATGGAGTGCAGCTAGAGTGCAGGATGCTGGTTTAGATCGTTACCTGCTACAAACCACATAATATCTCTTTATACATCAATAAGCATCAATCTTCAAAAAGCTGTGCCAGTAGAAGCCTTATTCATTTCAATGGGGCTTGCTCTGAGTTAGCTCTTTGAGGATTGGAGCCCAAGTCAAGTATTTATCAAGCTACCTTCTCTTCACCCCAATCCCAATGACTATTAATACTGTGGTACCATTAATAGTTATACATAAACCAGAGACGTCGTGCTTATTTCTGGTGCCATTTGCTGAATATGCCATTGGCTTCTTTTTTCCTTTTCCTTTTTTTTGGGGGGGAAGTGAAATTCTTTGAAGACAACCTTGCTTAACCAACAAAAGAATGAGGTCAGAATTTAATATTAAAAAGTTATTTGATCTTCCTCTTCCACAGTAGCCTATTCTTTCATCAAAGGAACAGCATTATTGTCATGACCCCATGGAAGAGATTTTTTAAAACATCTCCCCAGATCTATAATGTCTTGGAAGGGAGAAATGCTAGCTTATCTTCTGTTAGGGATATGGTTCAAATTACCACTCAGGTTAATATGCCAATAAAATGAAAGGCGAGCAAGGGAACAAAAATTCATAGCTCTGCTAGATAGTAAAGAACAATGGACTCAATTAGGATATAGGTTTCACAAGCCGTTACAGAATTTTGTAAATCAAATGATTTCAAGTCTAGTGACTAGGAAGCTTTAAGTTTACTTACTATCAGCAACTTTTACTGTTCCCACATTGTTCTATTCCACCCTCTTGAATTATGAACCTCCTACCTGGGTTTGTTCTCACCTTCCCCTTCCCTCCCCTCCCCATTGTTTCCAATCACTCGATATACCTCATTGCTTTGCTCAGTCTATAGTTCTAACTCCTGACTTGCCCGATGAAGGGCTCTGTGAGGTCTGAAAGCTTGCATGACTCCATCAACTGTAGCTGGTCAAATAAAAGATACCCTAAGTCTCTATTACCACTATTATCAATAAAATTGAGCGTGTGGATGGGGGCTATAGAATATGAGAGATCCGATTCCAGAAGCTGAGACAATGGATGTTTGTTTTATCATTAGAAACTAAGGCTCACCTCATTTTGTAACTGTACCGGCAGCTGATATTACAAGGAGCGGGTGAGTATGCCTGCATAAAAGGGAGACGTGGCTTGTTCATTAAGCTGATTGACAGTATTTACAATCCCCAAGTCTTTATATTATTAATATCCAAGATCAAAGTTGGAAACCTCCTTTGGAGGCAATGTGGCATAGTGGTCAGAAGACAGGCTGAAAGCCCAGGCTCCTGATGTGAATTCATGTAGCTAGTCATTGATGCACATGTTTGGGTCCCTTTGATCTTACTTTCAGCATCTGAACACTTTGCAATTTTCACAGCACAGTCTCACTGAGTGAATTGGGCTAGTACTGGCACTAACTACCCAGAGTATCACACAGCTTGTGTTTTTAGCCCCCAAACACATCTGTGGGTGTTTTTAAATGAGCAAGGCTTGGGGTGGGGTGGGGCCTGTGGCCGCTGAGTGGCACAGCTGCAGAGCAGGCAATCAAGTGAAGTGCGTGGGAGGGATTCTAACAGGCAGCTCCTAGTGTGGCTACCGCCGTGTCACACTCCCCTCTGCCATGGACCAGGGGGGAGGGGAAAGCATGCTGGCTACCCTTTGAAATGGACATCTCCTGGCCATGAACGCTGGGGAACTGGGCTTCCCAGAACTCACAGTAAGTTCTTGTGACTTGCAAAAGCCGTGTCCTGTACCCACAGTGCCTATGAGCAGTGGACTGGTCTACTGGCATGGCTGGCTGGCCCAGTTCATATGGGTAGGGGATGTGCCTGTTGCCGCACACTTTTAAAGCTTGCCCCGCATGGGACACTACAGATTTTTCGGCAGTGCCCCATGAGTGGCCCTGAGTGGGTGCTGAATGGTTCATGGCAGTGCATGTCCCCCCGCTCCACCTTCAGATGGGTGGTCGGATGAGTGGCTCCTAGGTGGCCATGCATAGTTAAAAACACCCTGTAAGGTTGTGTGGGGCACACAGACACTAAAAGATGGCCCAAAGTCACTGAGGCATTCTGTGACACAACAGGGAATTGAACCCACATTTCCCAGCTCCTACGTTAACAAGAGAGCAGGTAAAACTGCTGAATCTACAGTGCCAAAACCAAAAATGGTAGTTTGCACAATAACTGGTACCGTTTTGTGCTCTTTTGGGTATCAGTTCTGGCTTTTTATTTTGGTTTAAGTAATTTTGGCAACATTTGCACTATTGCACATGCGCAGTTGCTGAAAATAATGAAGTCAGAATATTGAAATGACCAAAATGTCAAAATAACTCAATCATAAAACTGGGGAAATGGGGGAAAAAACCCAAAATGAATTAGCTCCAAATTAGATATGTGGGTGCTCAATTTCAGTTGCAGATAGTGTGGCCCATGAATAATAATACCTGTGAATAAAAAACACACTACCCATTTTAGCTAAAAACCTAACAAATTGCCCATCCTATCTGTCTTATGCAGCTGCTGAAGTGCACTGCTTTGGCTGCAAGGCATTTCTGGTTACTTCCCTGTAAAATTTGATTAATAAACACTCGTCCTAATTGGTAGTACTAGTCAGCCCCATCAGCACCCATTAATTAAAAGTTGTCAAGTGCTCCTTTCTGACCAAAATGAGGTGTCCAGACGCCAATGGGAGAAGCAGAAGGAACATTCCATGCTTGAAGTTATGGTTGGTTCCCAACCTATGGGTCAAAACTAGGGATGGGACAATCGGGAAATTACCAGTTACTGGTTTTATCGGTATCAGCATATATTTTTTTTTAACATTGCCGATTTTCCGGATCTTTAACAGTGCGTCCATTTTTAAAATGGCCGCACTGTTAAAGATCCGAGAAATCAGCAATGTTAAAAAAACGATATGCCGATACCGATAGTATTGGTTTTATCAGATTAATCCGATATCGCTGATTTTTGGCATTATCGGATTAATCCAATACTGATAGTCCCATCCCTAGTCAAAACACAAGTGGAATCATGTGTAGGCAGGGTCATGATGCTGAGATTAATACTAATATACTTTCTGTGTCTTTATTGCTGTTGGGAGTCATAGGATTATATTTGAGACTCAAAATGAGATCACACAGGCAAAAATCTGGGGGGGGGGGTCTCCACTATCTTATGGAAAATTATGAAATTATGAAAAACATATAATTGTTTTGTTTCCCTCTCACTCATGAACATCTGAAAAGACCCAGCCGTACTCATACCCTGTTGTTCCATAGCAAATAGCATGCTGTCTCTTTAAAAATTCACAAATGGTTGCACTAGCACTTCCTAAAGAGCAAGGCTTTTGATATATTTTTTAAGCTGCCAGAGTATACATTATCTTTTAGCAACAACAAGGCTGGTAGTGTCTCAGTAAAAAGTTTAACAGTGAGATGAGTCCAATACTGGCCTCAGATGGTGTCTTAATAGCTCTAAGGTCAGAATGGGTCCTGTCATATCCATTGCATTATGCATTAACATTCTTCTCTCACACTCCTTCCTGAGAGTTAAAAGGAGTTGGTTCTTACTCCTACACAAAAAGTGGAGTTGTTAAGGTTTTACAGTGGAGACATTAAATCAGACTCTAGAGATTCCTTTCTCAAAAAGGAAGCTGTATTGTTAAAATTATACCTGGCTTCTCATACATGTCACGTTTCACAAGAACATTCAACTGGTATTGTCTAGTAGCTCTGCTTGCCATTCTTCCCTATGTGACACTATTTTTAGATCTCCGCAATAATGAACTTCAGATGGCTTTTCATCCAATTGGAATTCAATAGTCTAGTTGTCAAGGCGAGCATGAGAAGGTGGTTAAGGGTGAATTTGTCAATGATTCAGCCACGCTGGCTGTTACTGCTAACACTGTTTGCATTCCCAGTGTGAGGTGTAAGCACCCACACTCTAAACAGGACACACATTGACTGTAATAGAAGCGTGCATGTTTGTACAGGTGTTGAAACAAATAGTAGGTTCTGTATTTCCCATAGGGATGGGCGAACATAACTGAGTTTGGAAATTTGGTTCGGTTCGGTTTGGAAATTTGGTTTGGTTTGGAAGTTCAGTTCGGTCGACCGAACTATTCGAGTTCGGTCCGAACTCCGAACTTCCAAACAAAGTTTGGAAATTCAAACCCCATTGAATTAAATGGAATATTATCTTTTAGGGATGGGCGAACAGAGCTGAGTTCGGAAATTCGGTTCGGTTCGAAAATCGAGTTTGGTTCGGAAATTCGGTTCGGTCGACCGAACTGGCTGAGTTCGTTCCGAACTCCGAACTTCTGAACCGCGTTCGCCCATCCCTAATTTCCCAATATTATTTTCATTTTGGATAGCACTTCAAATATCCCACTAAATATGTGCAATAAAAAGACTAATGGTGTATTCATTAAAATCCTTGTATTTCCAGGTTTTGTTTTCCCAGTCGCTTTTGGGTGGATATTCAGTTATAACTTATTTGATCAAATGTTCAGTCAACCGAACGCCTGAAGAAAAATGTCTAAAAACCCCCACAAAAAAAACAAGACAACCAACAGCAGCAACAACAAATATTTGGATAAAAAAACAACCCCAAACCCCAAAGCAAATATCTGAATAAGGTGGGCATGAAGCTTTTTGTGCCCAGTTGGTTGGACCGGAATTGAAGTGGGCAAATTTCATTAGTTCATTTTTTTGCAGCAAATTGTTTTAGTGCTAATCTACATAAGAAAGTTTCATCTGTAAATATGTGTATTTGAACTGCCCCACACCTAGTTCATATGATCACTTCCTCCAGGAGAACAACCTTGATCCTACCCCCTTGAACAGTGTTTAATGCAGAGAACTGAGTAGCTAGTGCTACCCCTCTGTTTTATTGTATAAATTCCATGATAGCTTATTCTTGGGGATAGGTGATTGTGTGAATAGGGAAAGGGTGCTCATGTATGTGTTAACTCACTTAACACCCAACACTCTGCTAGTTACACATAGTGCAGCCGGACAAGTCCAGACAGGACTGATTGCACTGTGGGGCCAGCATGGAGAGCAGGGCAGGCAGCCGCCCCACTTTGAGTGAGGCTGCTACACCCTGCATCCTCAGCCTTTTACCAAGGGCACAGCGTGTAGCAGACAGCTGCCCACCCTGCTGTGGGGTGGGGTGAACATCTGGTGGCCACCGGGCACATGAGCCACTGCATTATGTGGAAACAGTGCCCAAATTGGGGTAAGGCTGCCCAACTCGAGGTAAAGTCTCATGTGGCTGTACTCACAATCATTTTGCCTCCAGAGCAATTACTTTGCATCAGGGGAGGGAAACCTTTTCCCTCCCAGGGGCCACTTTGAAAGCTTGCACAAGCTCTGAGGGTCGCACAGACATTGGGGCGGGGGTACTTAAGGGATGCACTCAAGGAAAGAAGGGCCCAGATCATGGATCTGTGTCATGAAACTGTCCCCTATCCTTGTTTCCATGACCTCATCTCTGCTCCCTTCCCTTGAGCTCAGTTTTTCAGTGATTGGAGGCAAGAACTGGATCCAAGGACCAGGTCCAGGAAGTGGAAAGGGGCCACATAAAAACTTGCTGTGGATCACATTTGGCCCCTGGGCCTGAGGTTCCTCACCCCTGCTCTATGTAGTTGAACAGGTGCCTGCAGATCCGCTATTCATGGATATTCAGTTTACTGAAAGTTGGCTTATACTGGTTTACCCTATGACAATTAGGAACAGATTAAAACTACATCAATTTAGCCTTTTGTAAACCAGAAGAAGAGTGAATGTAAACCAGAATAAGAACACAGCAGCTTGCACTGGTTTAACTTCAATGGTTTGAAAACCATTTCAAACTCTCCAGCTTCAGCACCCAACTCCAGTTCCTGATTCCCTTCTCCAACCTCAGTCTTCACATCCAGCTTCTGTTCCTGGTTCCCTCCTCCGGCTTCAGCCTCTGTACTCTTGCCATGATGAGTCCTTACCTCGAACCTGGGCTGTGCTTGAACTCACTCCTGACACATGCCCGGCCTCATGTCTCAGAGAAGAGAGGAAATTAGATGAATATCTGGAAGGACCAAGTTCTACACTGAGGGACCCACCACAGTAAAGGCCCAGCTGCCCCTCAACTTTAGGTGCAATGGCAGGATTCTCAAACAGTGGGTGGTTTCTGAGTACAGATAATCATGAGGATGAGGCTCCAGCAGCAGGTTTTGAATATTTCACATATGTGAAGCTGTGGTAACAGCAGGTTCAAGCTGCTGCGGCCAACAACAGCTCCAGTCACACAACCCCATATGCTGACCGTAAGACTCCAGTTGAGGTAAGGACCCACAGGCTGGAAACTGGTGCCTTAGGGTATTTTTTCAGACCTGACGGTGACGGGCCCAGAGGCCCTCCACGCTGAACCCTGGAAAGGGATCTCTCTCAGATCCCGGTCCGTGATGAAGCTGGTCGTCCTTCAGACATGCTGGCTTCATCACTGTGGGGAATTGGGGAGGGGGCGGGGCTGCGTAGTGCGACGTGTGGCCGCACGGCCCTGCCCCCCTGTGCTCCCCTGGCTGCCCGCCCTCGGGGAGACAGGCGGGCGTAGTGGTGAATGAGGCCGCTGCGCCCGATCCCATACTGTGGTTTGGGGCGCGATTCCGGACCTGGGCAACGTAACTCACGTTACCTTTTCCCCTTTCCGGATTGTGGCCAATCTTACCACGGTTCTTGACCTTCAGCCGGCCAGATGTCCAGAACCGTGGTTAGGTTTGACCCCGCCAGAGATTCACTGTGGTGAACATCTGGTGGGCGTCAAACAGATGTTCATAGGAATGCTGCCACCACAGGGGATCCACTGTGATCCACTGTGGTGAAAGGCGTTTTCATAACGTCTGAAATTACCCTTAGATTCCTTCTGTCAGCCATTTTTGTTTCAACTCATGACTTGCTTCTTAGCAAAGGTTTTGCGGCGGGTAGAACCAACATTTTGGCTGAGGACTGAGCTCTCTCTTCTCCCTCCATTCTCCATTCATCTCTCCCTCCACTGTCTCTGTATAGGCCTGTATACAGAGCAATACAAGGTAGCAAAATGTTAGTTTCGAGCTTAGAGAAATCTGTAGCAAAGCTGCAAAGTCAAACACACACCTAAGTGCCTAGCCTCTGAAACAAGAACAAAACAATTGGAATCAGTCTTCAGCTTCAACTGGTTAAGGACACTTGAACAATTAAGGATACTCAAGACCAGAAAAGAACCCAGACCTTTTGTCTGCCTTTCTCTCATGAAAACCAGAATTGCTCACAATGGCTCTGAATCAAAGTCTGTTGAAGAAACTGGAACAATTGCCATAGAGTCAGAGCCTACAGTACTACATCCATGCTTAAATACAAAGGCTGTAATTCTCAAAATGCTGTACCGTCACAAGCTGCAGTGGGACTGGTAGAGCGCTTTGATCAGAGACCCAACAGTTGGAACTGTGCAATGTCAAGGGGTCCCGAGGCTGGCAGGAAGACCCCACCTTTCTCTGTTGTCAGTTTACCAGGTTTGACAAATCAATACCTTTTTTTTTTATTGGACAAGATGTCTGTTCCTAATAAAATACATGGGTAATGTGAAGGCCAAGGTGTTGTTTGAACAATAGTAACTTGAGCCAGTGCAGATGTTTAGAGCTCAAACGAGTATCAGCTGCATGCTATCCAATATCTGGCCAGATCCTGCAGCATCCACCAGTAGTTGATATCCCTCCAGATACCGAATGGTTTCTTGTTAGCGTCCAGTGGATATCCAGTTAACAGGATTACCAAGTTACTACAACACTGTACATTACCGGTTTATTTATTTATTTGTTATAGTTTTACCCCGCCCCTCTCACAAAAGCAACTCAGGGCGGCTTACAATGATAAAATATATAAAACACAATTTCAATATACAAATAAATACAAAACAATGAAAACATATATATAAATAACAATCTATACAAACCACATTTAAAACTCTGACTTGTGCTAAAATCCCCATCCCCTCACCACATTATCGTTTTGCCACATTATCATTTATCACATTATTGTTTGGCCATAATTTTTGGTTTTACTCCCTCCCAACCAAGTTTTAAGGTAGTAAATGGTTACATTCAGTTATGTGATAATGTGGTAATGCAGTAATACAATATGTGGTAATGTGGTAAACTGGTTCACTTTTGCAGTGTTATCCGGTACTCTGGTCTGGCAGCTAACCTCCATGATAACCAGTTAGTTACTGAATAACCATCAAACTAACCATAATATCGGGGATAGGGTGTGTTTTTATTGCCTTTAGTATTTTGCCTTTTAGACATTTTTAATATTTTAATATCTAGTTTTATGTGTATTATTTAGTTTGTATATGTTGTTCGCCGCTCCGAGCCGCCATGGTGCGGGAGGATGCAGGGTAAACATTTATTAAAATAAATAAAATAAAAATAAAATATCAGATAGTAACCAATCCATGGATAATTTGTTTGCTATCCATTCAGAATTAAGAAGAATCATCAATCATTCTCTGTATTGGTGCAAAGGAGTTTGGTTTCTGGCTATAACCTCTTCTTTATAGCAAGTTGCAAAGCTAGTTGGGATCTGAATCATGGCAGAAATAGTGGTTTGATGCTGACTCTGCTTTCCTTTGATACAATTCTCACATTCCAAAGCAATTGCCTCATCCCAGTGGAATCTGAGCCAATAACCTAGTTGCAGTGTTGAAAATTGTGTAATACGTTCCCATGGCCAAATTCATATCCTTTTTATATCCAACTGCTGGGTTTAGCCTGTTTTATATAAAAGTTTGAATCCCTGGAGAGGGAAAAAAGAAGATGAAGCCTGGATCAATATTGATCCTAAGTGTAGAATTAGAAATAAGTTGTCCGCTATCCAAAAGTGCAGACTTTCATCAAATTTTATTGATAATGATGATTGAGGAGAGAAGAACATTCAGAACACTGCTCTACTGTGGCATTGGGCTGCTGCACAGAAGAGGAATGAGGAGGTAAGTATCATTTTAAATAAGCAGCAAAAGTATATTGGAAAATACAAACCTCCAGATTTGTAACAAAGCTATGCCTGCAAACTTTGAGCCACTTACCCTTGAGTAGTCCCACTGAAATCAGTGGGATTACTCCAGAGTGAGTGGTTTACAGAGTGCAAATTATATGTCCTTTCATAGGTGAAGAAAACTGCATGATTCATTAACATATAGATATCCAAATCACCCCAGAGCTTGGTTCAAAACTCACAGGATGTCATAAAAAGAATGCATCAGTACCATGACTTTCCAATAGGGCAACAACTATTCTGCCAGCACAGTTCTCAAGGCATTTGGTGGTGCATATAAGGGAATGGGTGTGTGTGTGTGTGCAGCAATGACCAGATGTTCAGAGTTTCTCTATTCCAAACGTGCTTTATGTCCCCCCCACACACACACACACAGAGCAGGGGGTATGCTAAATATCACTCTTGAATATTTACAGGGTATGAAACATGATAATTCATTGTAGGATGCGGACTCTCTTGGAGAGGACTGCAACCCAAATAACGGATTGCTAATTGGTTGCTCCCCAGGTGGAACAGGGGAGGAAGGAATGTGCTATGTGGCAGCACTGGTACAAATGCCCAGAGGATGGCACTATGTGTATTCATTGTCTGAAAATATTAGATTTTGCTACATTACTCAGGTCATGATCCTTGATTCTCTAGATGGATAGTAGGAGCACTAGCAGATAGCACATGATCAAGTCCAATTGAAGTGAATGGGAGTCACATTGGGTATTTTCAG
Source organism: Sphenodon punctatus (assembly GCA_003113815.1). NCBI lineage: Eukaryota > Metazoa > Chordata > Lepidosauria > Sphenodontia > Sphenodontidae > Sphenodon > Sphenodon punctatus. Next base: position 346,877 of record QEPC01002847.1, on the reverse strand, counting down.
ACGATACGGGGCCCTTTGGCCCCGTACCGGGACCACTGGCTTCGTTCCCCGCCGGGGTCACCCCGTAACAGCACAACAGATGTGCCGGGGGGATCCCGGCGGGGAAAGTGGGAGGGGCCGGGGCCGCGCGGCGCAACGTGCAGCCGCACGGCCCCGCCCCCTCCACGCACCCCGCCGCCCGCCCTCCGAGGCGATGGGCGGGCGGCGGGGCCAATGCGGCCACCGCGTCCGGCCGAACGTGCCACAGCCCGGGATCCCACCGGGGATCCCGGGCCGTGGTGCGCGGCCAGATGTGACTTTTCCTTGGTCACGGCCCGGGGTCCGTTTGACCACGCTTCCCGGGACCTTCCCCCAGCTAGCCCGGGAAGCGTGGTTCAAACGAACCCCATGTGGGGATTGACCGTGGCCAACATCTGGCGTGCCGCAAACAGACGTACGAGACACGGTGACCACAGGTGGGTATTCACCGTGGTTCACCGTGTTCTCGTAACGTCTGAAGACACCCATTGGTACTAACTGCTAGCACTGGTGCTCTCTGGTTGGAGAATCATGTTTTCCATGATCTGGTCTTTTAAGAACACCATCCAACAGCACAATCCTCTGTCAGAACAGCATGCATGCTAGCAGTTACTGCAAGCATGACTCCCATTCACTTCAGTAGGACTCATGCCTGTGTTAACAGTTGGCATACATGTTAACTCCTAGAGGATAATACAAACAGCATGATTTTCTCATGTTTGTGCTGACTTGATGAGACCATATAAGTCAGAAATATTGCTAGATACAATAAAAATCAAGTGTTCATCATGGTGCTTATGAATATGGAACTGACAATATTAAACTAATCAAACATCTATAGAACAGGGAGTTGTTCGTGAAATCTACTCTGCTAGACATGGAAGCATGTTTTTTCCAGGATATCCTATGCTGAGTAGAAGATTTGCAGGACTGAAGCAAGTCTCCTAGCAACCATAGATTCTCTAAGAATCTTTTCTTTGATAATCATTAAAAATATATCTTAATATCATTAGGCCTTACAAAATATGGATTTTGGGAGGAGGGGTCCATAAGTCGTAGAATATGGTATTGTGTTTTATATCTTCAGTCTAGAGTACCTACATGTTGAGCTGGAGATGGGGGGACATAACCTGTCTATTAGGACAGCTCCACATAGTTTAAATGGTCAACAAGGGGCATTTTCACACAAGACACTCTCCACCCACTGCCCTCCCACCCGCATATACATGTTGCAGGGCTGCAGTGTTGCTCTATGGGTGCCCTGTAACATGTATAGTGGGTAGTGGGTGGAGAGTGTCTTGTGTGAAAATGCCCAAGCAGTTAGATTTGATAAATAGATGCTTATGAAAAGAAGCTGCAAACAGCATGATTATCTCATGTTTGTACTGACATGAGACCATTTAAGTCTGAGCTAACTTCTGGAGGCAATGTAAAACTTTCGTATTTGGCCAGACATTAGGCAGGTGGGAATAGGGTTTGGAGAAATTTGGGATAGGGAATTTTAATTGGGTTATTTGTATATTTGTATATTTTAAAATGTATTTTTTGCCTTGTAACCTGCCCTGCGTCCTTGAGATAGGATGAATAAATAAATAAAATTAAATACTCATTCCAGTGCAACACTTGCGTATGCAACCCTGGCCAACTCTTACAGTTTTGTGCTGAGTCTCATGACTGCAGAGAATTCTTAAAGCCTAAAATCACAAGACGTTCAGCTTTCTTTTTGTACAAATGCAAGTCCACAGCTCTTAAGTAGATAAAGACTGTAGCCCCCGTTCTTAGTAGGGATGTGTGAACAAAACCGAGTTCGAAAATTCGGTTCGGTTCAAAAATCGAGTTCGGTTCGGAAGTTCGGTTCGGTCGACCGAACTAGTTGAGTTCGGTCAAATTCCGAACTTCCGAACTGAGTTCGTACATTCAAAACCAGTGTTTTAAGCTGTTTTGGGCCTTCCAAACTGGTTTGACTTCGACCAAATAGTTTGGTTGAATTCGAGTTCGGTTCGGTTGACCGAACTAGTCGAGTTTGGTCCAAACTCCGAACCGCGTTTGCATATCCCTAGTTCTTAGACTAGAAGTTCCTAACTATGGGTCATGATCCTCAAGAGGGGTTGCTCCATATGTGAATGGGGTCTAAATCCCAAGTGATATTTAATATACTTTGTATGTCTTACTTATGGTCATGAGATTATATATGCCATCTCAAAATGGGGTAAAGCAGGCAGCAGTGTTGGGAATCCATCTTCTAGATGGTGATTTGAAAAGTTGGAAAATGTAAATGTGGAACACCCTGAAGTCTCAGGTACCCAGTGATCAATGCAGTACAACCTCCTTTATTGGGACACATCTTGGGGGCAACAATGTGTCTATAATATGCACTGGGGCCAAGAAGCCTAGCTGGGCCATGCTCCCTGGTGCAACTGCATTCCCTGATACTGGGAGGGGAACAGGAGCCCCCCATTCCATCTTCTTCACCAAGATCCATTCTAACCTAGCTATGCCCCTTATTTAGATATGAGAGAAGTCTGGATATGGGGGAATGGATGGGAGGGGGTTCAGCAATGGCCAGATGTTCAGAACTTCTCTATTCCAGATGTACTTTATGTCTGCCCCACTCCATAGTAGCAGGGGGAATGCTAAAGATCACCCTTGAATATTTACAAGGTATGAGATATGATAAGTCATTGCAGGATGAGGCCCCTCTTAAAGAGGACTGCAGCCCAAATAACTGGGATGGCTAATCGGTTGCTCCCCAGGTATAACAGGGGAGGAAGGGACCTGAGCAAAGAGTTCAGGAGGCTGATCGCCATGGGGAGGCAAGGCTCAGAGACTGGCAGCCAGATGGAAGCAGGGAAGAGACTGGGAGCTAGCCTCCAAAACTGACTGCAAGGAAGATCAGGGAAAAGAGTCAGACCCTGGGCAGGGAGTTACCAGCAGATCACAGGCCAGAAAAGGGGGCTGTAGCATCACAAGGATGCTGGGAACTGCAGGAAGTTATGTTGGGAACCATGCATTTTATGTGAATAAAGGTGGAAGGAAGTTGTTGAGAATTGAGTTAGGGGTGGTTTGAAAGAACCACCCCTAACTCCATAAAAACGGAACAGGTCCCCCTCATTTCAACCAGAATTCTGATCAGAAACATTTCCAATTGGAATTCTGGCCAAAATAATTTAAAGAAAACCCCAAACAAACCATTTGTGTGTGTACAAAATGGCTGCTGGGCCAATTTGTACGTGTGCAAACTGGCCACTGCCCATATCGAAAATAGTGTCACTGATGCTACCATTTTGAATATGTGCTTCGTGCATGTGCAAATGGCTTTTCTTTTTAAAAAGAATTTTTCCATTCTGATTGGAATCAGACTACTCCTCCTCCTAATTAGAGAGACATGCACACTCCCATTTTACGGATGGGAAAGAGCAGGACCGGCCTTAGGAGATGCGGAGCCCAGGGTGGGGGAGAAATGCAGGGCCGTATTCTCCCGTCACCGGCAAAGCAGAGAGGCGCTCCCTGGCTCAGGGGGTGCTCTCCAGCTCAGGGGGTGCTCCCTGGTTTGGTTGGGGGGGCACTACCTGGGCCTGGGCTCGGGGACAGGCGGAGGGGCACTCCTTTCCACCCATCCCCAAGCCCAGCCATTTCGCGGGCACTTACCGCTGTGGCATTGGAGTCTTGGGCCCCACGCCAGGCCCGCTCGCTGGCTCCCTGTGTCGGGCTCTGGTGGCGGTGGACACAGCAGCAGCAGATTAAATCTGCCACCGCACTGCCTGCCGCCACCGTAAGCTGCCCTGAGTTGCTTGCAGGAGGGGTGGGATATAAATATATTAAATAAATAAATAAAGTTGCAATGGAGTATGGGAGAGGGGGGCCCTCTGTCTATCCCTCACTCCTGCTGGCCCCCTCTGCTGTCTGTCAGTCTCGGCCAGGGGGAGTGAGAGGCAGATGTCTCACCTCTCCCACAATCCCCCTGGCCGAGACACTAACAGGTAGCAATGGGGGGGGGGGCACCCATGGAATGAGGGAGAGGTGAGGCCTCTGCTTCTCCCTCAGTCCCACTGGCCCCCTAAGCTGGCGCTGCCTGTCGGAGTTGGACTTGGCCGGGGGGCCCCGCACTCAGGGTCCCCAGCCTGTTGGAGTCGGACTTGGCCAGAGGGGCCCCGCGCTCAGGGTCCCCAGCTCCCAGCCACTGTCAGGCCAGGAGCTTGGAGGATCAAATGTGGGACCCCCTCAGGAGCGGGGCTCGGGGCGGCCACCCTGTGGCAAGGCGGACCATGGGAAAGAGAGCCTGAGACTTGCCCTATGCCACCCAATAAGTTCATGGCTAGGGCAGGATTAAAACCCTGCAGAAGTGACTGGTGACTGTTGAACATGGTGGGGAGACTAATTTGCATACCCCACCCCTAATTTGCATAGTGCCACCCACACCAATCAACATGGTCCCACCCCTAATTTGCATAGTCTTGCCCCATATTGCATAAAACTCGTGTGAATGTAAAACAGGGATTCTCAACCTTTTTCCAGTCACGAGCACTGGCATGACATACGTCATGAGTACTTGGGAGCACTGCATAATTTTCATGAATAATTTGCATAAATATGCATAGATTAAGTCTGCTCTCTACAACTTAATTCAATCCAAAGGAGGACTGTTTCAAAGTGCACCCGAGCACTACAGACAGCTGGTTTGGGGACCACTTTCGCTCATTGCCCCCAGGACTCTGGTGCTCCTGAGCACCAGACTGAGAATCCTTGATGTAAAACCAAGCACTTCAAACCACATAGTAAGGCAAAACTGGCACCGTGCCCATAAAAAATACACACTGTGCAGGGGCACACAAACCTCAAATTACATGGCATGGCAAAGCTGGCATTGCCCCCTCACAAACATAAAAATATGGACTGCGCAGGGGTATCAGCAAGGCCATGAAATTTACAGTACAATTACTGGATTCTGGTTGTTTCAGAAGGGAACTGTTGGAGCCTTCAGTTGTGGACACATTTAACACTAGCCTACATAGCACGGACACAATTATTTACAAAAGATCAAGCTACAGGGCAAGTGCCAACTTCAAAAAGTTTTAAAGCATTTGTTCCCACTTAGATGTTGTGAAATATGGAAAACGTTGTCTGATTTTTGAAGACACTTTTCAGGATGGCAGGACCATAGATATGCTTAAAATCTGTCCAAATTTCTGTGTACAGAAGTCACTCTTTCAGTCAGGGGTGGAAAGCTTTCACCCTGCTGAGGGCTGGACTGATGCCCCTGCAGACCACTGTGGGACAGGGCATCCTGCATAGGTGGCAAGGTTGACTGCACAGGGACATGGACTACCAGACCAGAAGTGCCGCTGGTAGGCAGCAGTGCGCAGATGGCAGGCCAAAGTGCATGAGCGCAGGGGGAAACCTCTGGGGGATGGAGAACAGGCAACCAAAGGCTGGAATTGGACCCACAACGGGCTGCAGATTCCCATCCCTACTTTAGGTGTGCCAGGCTTTGCAAACTGTCCCATTTTTGGTCCCCCGCCCCTTTCCTCTTTATAGTTATTGTAAACATTGAACTTTAGTACAGACACCGATCTCAGCTCTCTACCCCAGTCTACTTTAAATGTGCACACATTTCTGAGAATTTGTGGGAAACTATGTTTTACTGAGATCTTTAGTGTTTTGAGATCATTAGTGTTTTGTCACAGGGGCAGACCCTGACTGTTGGGGACTAGGAATGAATACCAGGAACTGGATCACCCTATTATGATCAACTGTGCATTTCTGCATGGTCTGGACCCCCCTTGCATGCACCCCTCCCCCCAACACAGAAGTTCAACTCAAACATGGATCCAGCAGCTCAGCTGTTCAAACATCAGTTCAACCCCTTGCCCCCATACACGGCCACAGCACTCCCCATGAAAGCGGGGGTGCGTCACCTTAGGCCCAGGGCCAAACGTAGCCCTCAGCAAGATTTTCTGTGGCCCCTTTCCTTAGGGTCCGGATCTCAAAACACAAAGCACAGACAAAGCAAGCTTAAGTGAAGTGAGCAGAGAAGGCATGCACAGAAGGAGGGGGACAGATCTGTGGTCTACTCTGGACTCTTCTTCCCTTCAACTGCAGCATATCCCTGACACCCTACCCCTGCCACTCAAACATGGATCCAGCTGAGCTGGTCAAATATCAGATCAACTTCCATCCTCGAGCACGGCCACAGCATCCCCCATGAAACCGGGGGTGAGGGATGAGGGATGTGAACAGTGAGGGCATGCACACAAGTAGAGGGACAGATCCACAGTCTGGACCCTCCTTGAGGGTTTCAATAAAGTTGAACGTTTAGTTATAGATATCATCAGTCTGGGAGGAATTGCACATGATTTTTCAACTTTTAGGGTTTGGAAAGCTCTTAACTTTACACATGTGAATCACCCAACTGAACTCAAGGAGAGGACTTGTTGGGACCACCATATTACATATAGGGATTATTTGTCATCACCCCAGGACCTCTCGTGTGGAGTCCCACAAGGTTCCATTCTGTCCCCTCTCCTGTTCAATGTGTATATGCAGTCACTGGGTGAGGTCGTGAGATTGTTTGGTGTTCGATGTCATCAATACTGGTGACACCCAACTCTAATTCTCCTTTTCATCTGACCTAAACCCGGCAGTCTCGGTGCTTACCCGATATCTGATGTCTGTGTGGGACTGGATGAGGGTGAGATGACTGAAGCTGAATCTTGATAAGATGGAGGTGATGCTAGTGGCGAAGGCGGTGGGGTTGGCGACCCCCATCATTGATGAGGTTCACCCCCCACTGGTTCCCCAGGTTCTTAGTCTGGGAGTGCTCCTCAATTCCCAGCTCCACTTGGATGTCCAGGTGGGGGATGTAGCGAGGACCGCGTTTCTCCAACTACATCTGGTGCTACGGTTTTGGACGTATGTTTCAGACTCTGACCTAGCCACTATCATCCATGCTTTCATCACCTCATGACTGGACTATTGTAATGTGCTCTACGTGGGGCTACCCATGGTGATGATGGTGTGAAGACTGCAGCTGGTGCAGAATGCAGTGGCCCATCTCCTTATGGGGACGGGCTGCTGGGAGCACATTACACTGGTGTTCCATTCTTTGCACTGACTGCCTATAGTCTTCTGGGCCCGATTCAAGGTGTTGGTGCTTGCCTTTAAAACCCTATACGACCTAGGCCCTACCTACTTGTGGGATCGCCTCACCCTCTGAGTCTGCCAGGAGAGCCCTTCTTGAAGTCCCGCACTTGTCTTGAGGGGCAACTATGGAGAGGGCATTCTTGGTGGCCATGCCAAGGCTGTGGAACTCCCTCCCAGCGGAGACCTAGGTGGCCCCAGACCTCCCCTCCTTTCTATGATACTGTAAGACCTGGCTATTTCTTTTGGTGAGGGAGATAGATAGGTGGAGGATGAGGGGTAGGGTCGTTTTTTTTAAATTTATGTTGATTTATTTTTATTTTTGTTTATGTTTTTTTCTGTCATCCCCCACTGCTGCAATTACTGCTTTTATAATGTATTATAGTTCTGTTATTTTATACTGATATTTATATTTGTATTTATAGTATAGTATTTTCATATTTTTGTTTTAGATATTGTATTGTGCCCCGAACTGCCTTGGCAGGAGGGGTGGGGTATAAAATAAATAAATAAATAAATAACATCTTGGCTTGTAGGCATGCTACATTTTCTCCATACGGGTTTCATTGGGAGATCATTTTTTCTATCTAGCCTCCTTGGTGTCCTGTGGAGAAATGCATTTACTGTATAACTATAGGTAGTCCCTGGGAAGAGCGTACTGGACCATTGTCTCATTCTATGCTTGTGGAAAACTCAGCCAGTCAGTGTCTTGTTACAATCCTTCTAATGAAAGCAAGTAAGGAGCTCCCTTGAGCGTGCTATCAAAAGATGCAGGCTTTCCGACTATCATTGTGATGGTGTGAGAGGAAAGCTACATACAAATTGGATTTGGAAGTACAAAAACAAGATCATAAACAGGCTCGAGAATGTTTGTGGTTTTGCATCCCACTGCTTAACTAGCTAAAGAGATGATGGAGTTTTGTGACTTCCTTACAAGAGACAGTTTTTTCTCTCTTACAGACATGTTTTCTTTCCTAGTGACTCAGTATTTAGTACAAGGGAAAGATCTGATCCATATCACGGAAATGGTATAGTTTTGCTGTTAGTGCCATGTCTGACATAGTACACCGTCTCCTCCTTTGGACCTTTGTCTCCCAGCTAGGATTTGAATGACATTGGCACCCCAGGCCATATGGAAAGCATTGTGTTTCCAAGAGGTCACCCTTCTACTCACACTGCAATTGGGAGGGCCAGAACAAAAGGCTGTAACTTAAGGAGTCTGTGGAGAGGAGAATAATAGGAAATTTCATACGATGATATCACTTATCGAAAAATATACTCATTGTGCATTTCTGGAAGAGTTACATTAGCTCCTTATGGACACGTTTTCTGGGGCACTGGATTCTGATGAGTATTAGCTTTGGTACACAAGGTGGGGTGCTGTGACAGACTGGCAGCCCAGCCTGAGAAAAGGTCCTTGTGGACCAGCACCACTTACATTTTTCTGTGGCTGCTGCCTCAACTTCCCATTCTGTAGCTATTCTTTGTTGTCTCGGGGAGGATGTTTCTCATTGCACGTGGCTCACTTCTTGCTTCTTCAGCAAGTCCCCATCGACAGTTCAGGTGTTCTTGGGGAATTAGCTCCCGGCCATGGTTAGTCCCGCCCATGGATCTCTGCCCGTGGTTTGCCTCTCACACAGTTTGTTGTCCTCCTTCCAGAGAGATGGACCTTGTCCACAATCTCCACATACATTGTAGAATGGTTTCCAGCTCAGTTTCCCCCCTGAAACTCTACACTCCTCCTTAGGCTACCAGCTCATCTGCCTCTCTGTAGCCCTCCTGATGTTTGGCTCATGCTTAGGTTACCGGCTTGTCCGCCTTCCTGTAGCCCTATAATCCTGCCTCAGCTATCAGATTATCTGCCCCCCTGTAGCCCAGCTGCCGTAGTTAAGCCTGGTTTATTTAGTAATTGGCTGTCTCGCCTCAGGCAGGCCTTCCCCCTTGCCCTATCCCTAGGCTCAAGGGATTGCCCTGCTCTTGGCTCCTAGAGAGCTCTACTGCCCTGGGTTCTCTCATGTCCTGCAGGTACTCTGCCTCTCTCTAGGCAAGGTCAGCATTCCTCTGTCTGGTCCGCTAGGCCTTCTAGGCTTTCCTGAGCCCCCTAGTATGGTGGCCAGCTCAGTCACTGCCCCCTCTACAAACCTACTTGTGTTTTGCCCCTGATCTTATGGTGGGCTCCCAGCTGTTAGGTGTCCCTGCTCCATTTACTAGTCTCTGGGGTTAGGGTGTGGTTGTCAGCTCAGTTCCACCCCCCCTGCAATCTTACATCCCTAGTATGCTGGCTCATCCGCCTCCCTGCATCCCTCCATGGCCCTAGGGTTGCTGGCTCATCCACCACCCTGCATCCCTGTGCTTTCCTAAGGTCATTGTATAGTGGCCAGCTCATCCACCCCCTTCTGTCACTCTTGCCTCAAGCATAAAGCTCTGTCCCTCAGGGCCTTCATGAACCCCTTGTCCCTTCCTTGGGTTGGGTCAGGGCTCCAGCCTCCCGCCAACCTCCCCAGCAGTGTGGCTCCAAGCTCAGGTCCCAGGAGCTCCTCACCCTGCTGTCTCGAAGCAAACACTCTAACTTCCTGTTGGGCTTGGGTTCCTTCTTTTAATCCCCCAGCCAGGGTCATGTGACCATCCCTCTTCTGGTCACATTTTCTCCTTCCACCCAGAGCCCAGGTTTAACCCATTCATTGCTGGCTCTGACTTGGTAGCTGAGTGCTAACCTGCTGTGGGCCTCATCCTGCAGTGACTTTCCACAGCACTCTGTTACAGGTGTATGCTCTCGGGATAGGAGCTGCAGAGCCATTTTTGCAGAGGGGTTCTGTCTCTTAGGACAGCCCACTGCTGACTGCCTTGATACCCAGGCATAAGGGCCTTCACCCCATATACATCCTTAGGCCTCTTAGAGGCACTGTGGCTTGTCTTTCCCTGGGCCAGCTCTTTGTAGGCAAGCCTCTTGTAGACTCCTAGCCAACTTTCTTAACTTAGGCAAGTTCTCTTGAAGGCTCCCAACCTGTCCTACAGCTCCTAGTGGGAGCTCTCTGTTATTGTGGCCCATAATGGCTTGCTGTGTTTCCATGTATTTGTTCCTCACGCTGAGATTCCTCTCTCAACACACAATGATGAGAAGATCTGCCAAAACAATTTGGGCATTGCCAAATGAAATATTCTGCATGGTGACTCCAAGTTGTCTAAGATTTCCTTTAAACCATTTAAAGATTGTTACCTTAGCAAGCCTCTGCCTAGCTATAACCCTAACCTTTCTTCATAGGGAAGGTCTACCCCTGACCTGTCTCACAATGTATCTCTAGAAATGGAGACAAAGTAGTTCTGGTGATATTTTTTTATTGGACCAATGGTAGTTGGTGAGATTATGCAAGCTTTCGGGCCACACAGGCCCTTCCTCAGGCGTATAACAAGTCAGAACTATAGACTGAGTGAATGCAGGACAGGTATATATGAGAGGAGGCAGTGACTTGGGTGGGAAAAAATAACTTGGTAGAAGGCTGTAGGTGAAACAAAAAAGGTGTGTGACCCGAACACTTGCATAATCTTCTCACAAAATACAGTTGCTCTAATAAAAGATATCACCTGACCTACTTTGTCTCCATCTCTTACGTTTGGGACCAACACAGCAACCTCTCTCTCTTTCTCTCTCTCTAATATATCTCTGCTAATTTCCCAATGTAGCTTTCCCAGATCAGTCTGATCCAGTGAATACAAAAGAGGGGCTTTGGGAATGAAGGGTTCAAATCCCAGCCTCACAGACTCTGTGAGTGATCTTGGGCAAATAATACAAGTCATCTCTCAGCCTCATTTAACCTATATGTAAAATGGGAATAATAATACTGACCTATCTATGTTGTGAGGCTTAATTACTGTAAAGTTTGTTACATGTTTAAAGGTGCCATATAAATGATGTGTTATTACAGCTGCACCTTTTCTAAAATGAAGTAGCCAAACTGAATGCGTTGTATTGCCTAAGATAGTGGCATAGTGTGTGTGTATTTAGAAAGGACCCAATTCTACCATCCTTCTCTTTGAGCAACACCACTAAAATCCAGTGAGACTTAGTTGGTCGGCTTGGGTAAGGATATCAGAAGCTGGCCCATAAAGTTTTTTTGTATTGTGTCTTTCCCTCTTTTTAAATACAGCCTAATCTGTTTTTATACTGCCGCAGTATGTTGAACAGATGGCTTCACAGAAGCATCGGAACACTTTCTCGCGATGAAAGACTGAGAGTGGTTTAGCAAAGAACATCAGTGACCTATAGCAAGTTGTGAATTGTACAGAGATGCCATGCTGGTGAGCCTGCCTGGTGCTCTTCCCTTACTATTTTACACTTACATTTTAAAATGAACGACATGGCTGAAACCATGGTATGCAACAAAATTCCACATCGGAGTTTAACCCCATCTGTTCCAATAGTCAATCTCTGAGGCTGCTGCTTGTCCACATTACACAATTTCACGTTATTTTGTATCTTACCTGAAATTTGGTAATATGCGCATGTGCCTTTTTTCATTTGGCGGGAAAATGTCCGTGAGTTTCATCACAGAAGACAGAGTAGGGAAATCCAGCACTCATGCTAATTGGAGTTTTATTGAACTTTAAATTGGAGTGTGTGCATGCAGTTAATTTAACATGAAACTCACAGTGAAATTAGATCATGTAGCGCATCGCAGGGGCTGGATGGCGAGGAGTGCATGAGACTCCAGCAAGGGAAGCACCTGCTAGCCTTAACAATAGCCCAGGGATTCCCCAGCAACCCCTTCCCCCTGACCCAGAGGTGGGGGACACTGAGGGTGATTTCAGACGTGATGGGGTGGCCTTCACCCCGTCACAGAATCACCGCGGGGATTCCCTGCCGGGATCACTCTGACACGTCCAACAGACATGCTTTCTGAACCCAACGGGGAATCGGGGAGGATGCGGGGCCGCGAGGTGCAACGTGCGGCTGCACGGCCACGCCCCCCACGCTCCCCCCGCCGCCTGCCCCCTGGGGAGACGGGTGGGCGCCACGGCCAATGCAACCGCAGTGCCCGCCCGAATTGACCACGGCCCGGAATCCCGTCGGGGATTCCGGGCCGTGGTTGCCATCCAGATGGGACGATCCCCTTCATTGCGGCGGGGAATCACATTCACCATGCGAT
>QEPC01002847.1:314119-334513 GCA_003113815.1 Sphenodon punctatus | reverse complement strand
CCACGATTGACTGTGGTTAACATCTGGGGGGGAACTTACGGTTCCCCAACAGACGTTACGAGGCCATTCCCCACCACGGGGTATTGACTGTGGTTGAGCGTGGTCTCGTAACGTCTGAAAATACCCTGAGTATTCCTCCTGCTGCTGCTTCGTCACAAATCCTTTTGTTGTCTGAAAGGCCTCGTCAAAAATTAAAAGCATCCATTAAACATACGGGCCACAAGTTCCCTGCACTGGTGAGGTAGGCAGGAAGGCTGGCACCTGGCTACAGGCAGCCTGCAGAGGGATACTTGGGGGAGGGGGAAGGTTAAAACCGGCATCACGTTAGGCAATTACCCAGTAAACTGTGTAAAGTGAGCATGGATCCATTAAATCCAATAATGGAGTCCTCGAGGTCACATGACTTTGCGCAGGAAAGCAGACAAATGCAAGAAAATAACATGGGTATGTAGCCAGCAGGAATCTCACATTATCACTCATTTCATGTGAGATACGATCTCACACAAAAATCGGCAAATGTCCAATATCATATGCTTTATGGAAAAAGGCATGAAATGCAATCATGGATAAATATTTTAAAAAACAAAACCCATAGGGGAAGTTTCTTCTTAACCCCTGTCACTTTGGCTTAGGCCCCTCATGCCTTATCCCTTCAAAATGAACTTTTTCACCAGTCTTATCTCGCTCTAGATGTGCCCATAATCCAACTGAATGACTACTCCTAGATTGAAACCTTCTCAGACTTTACCCTCTGTCCAGCAGCAGCTTCTCAATAGGGGATGGTGGGACTCAGCCCCACCACCGATTCATGCTCGTATTGCGAAGCCACACCTGCCATGAGAGGCTGATGGGTGCTGGGGATAACTGATTCCAGCAGCTGCAGGATTTGTCAGTGACAGGGACCTGGCATGAGGCAGTTGTTGGAAGCATCAGGAGGTGGGAGCCAGAGAGGCTAGGAAACTGTGGGAAACCACACCCCTCTGCTCCTTATTCTGCTACTAGGACTCAGCAGCAGAGGAAGCCAGAACAAGCACCAGGACGGGACATGATAGGGGACGTGACCAGGGCTCGTCGGTCCTCCAGGCTGCCCTAAGCCCCATCCCCAGACCATCCCGTCACACATCTAAGACAGTTCCCACCAGTGTCTCCTGACTCACTTGTTGAGAACCACTCGCATAGAACTTCTTTCTACATCCTAAGATTTTTTTGTACGTTAAAAAAATAAATAAATACCGGTGCATCCTGAACAGAAATTTCATTGAGCCATCCACAAAGACTCCAAGGTCTATTTCCCCGAATACTTTCAGTTAATTTAGAACAACAATGTAGTTTAAATGATCCATTGCCTTGCAGCTGGCAATGGTGAATTACATCTAGAATTGTGATGCTCACCCATTTGGCCTTGTGGGGTTTCTTACTGGCATCTCTAGACTTTGACTTACCCAAATAATATTCCATCTCTTGCAGGTATTGCTACTCTACCCTCCACCCCATTGTCTACATTGTTAAGATAAGAGCAGGCAAATCTGATCCCATGATTGACCCTTTGGTCCCTTCACTGTTTACTTCTTGCCACGTTGATGCAGGGGCGTCTATTCATTTAGAGGTTTGTTCATTCCTACGCTTTGGATTCCTGTTCCTTGGCTAATTTGTAATCCATGACATGGCTGCTTACTTTCCACATCCAGCTTCAATTTGGTAAGGTAGGAGCTGATCCCATTGAAACAGCTCCCCAGCGTCTAATAACTTATGTTCATAATTGTCTCAATTGACTATTATGTCAGCAGAGTTCTGTCTGTTTAGCTAGCCTTTTGGAGTAGTATTTGAGGCATTTTGGAGAGAGTTACTATAGAAACTTTGGACACAAACCTTTATTATATATGCCTAGCTAGGACCTTTCTCCTCCATCTCAAAACATCCTTCATGCTAGTATTAACCATGACCACAGACTGGTTTTTCCTCAGCGCTTTGCAAGAAGTCTTATGGGATTTATTACGTTCACACTTCTTAGGCAAGTTATCAGAATTATCCACATGAGCACCACATAGCAACCGATTGAAATCAAATCTCCTCTCAACACAGCCTGTCTGCACTTCATGATTGTGATATCACCTCCTGGGATGACCTCCTCCATGTTCTAAGAGCAGTCAGCCTCTTCTACATGCTTATGCAGAATTCATCAATATGTAAGAGTTCCTTAAATTGCATTGCACTCCTGTGCTTTGAATTTCATTTTCTGGAACAGAGTATATGACAATGTATGTTTTTATTCAGTGAGTATGCTAAGAGGCTACAGCTTGTTACTGTTAACAAGGATCTGGAATTTATTTCCACCCACTGTCTGTGATCTATGCCATCTCAGAAGTGGAAGAAACTGGTAAAGCAATAGACATTTCAATGTGATAGGCAAATAAGGAACAAAAATAATTATGAATTCAGACAATTATTGCAAGAGTGGCACACTGCCTTACAGCATGATCCTCTGTGGGGATAGTGCTTATGATAACATTTAGCATGGGTGGCAGTCCCATTCATTTCAGTAGTGCTCACTTTGGTGTTATAACTTCTAAGTCAGATGCTATCTCCACATAGGACCATGCCCGTAGCGTGATAAGGATGAAGAGAGAAAAAGTGTAGCAACAGCCCCTGCGAAATATTACACTATCTGGCTGCTATCTGTGATATCACAGAGAAATCTTGCAGGAGATGCTTATGGTATTTCCACTGGGAGAGTCAAATAAGGCTAGATCAAAAGGCATTACTCCTAATGTTAAACCCATATGCTATTATCTGCTTTTTTAATTATTATTTTGGCCAATATGACCAAATATTGTAAGAAAAAACAACAGCTGCTTATTGAGTAGATTGTTGGAAAGTTGAGGTTTGATGCAATTGTACAGGGTGTAATATGTTTTTCGGGACTGTTACTTATTGAGAGAAAGCAAAATCCCATGTACTAATACAACCAGACTTTTTCAAGTGGCAAGTGATTTGAGGGCCTGAAGTGACTGGATAAGAATTGCCTGGAAATCTGGTCTGTGGTGAGGTGCCATGTAGGCCTGCCCTTAGAGGTACACTGGTGTCACGACCACAGGGAGGCCCAAGCGGGAAAGGGACGAATGATCCCACCTGCCCTGTTGCGACGTGTGGTAGTATTGCCAACCTGCCCCTTTCAATCAGGAGGCTTATGAAAAATACATGTTGCTGGCTATACTGGAACCAATGTAGCCCTGCAACATGGATTTTTCATAAGCCTCCTGATTTAAAGGGGAGGGCTGGCAATACTGTGTGCTGAGACTGAGCGGAAGCGCTGGAAGCGGAAGTGCGCCACGCACTGCAGAGCCTGCACACGGATGGACGCCCACCTCCACCCATCTCTACACATGGAGGCACCTCCGTTTTCCCCAATGCTTCTGTGCGTGGGTGATGGGGGGAGTGTGCACACACCCCCACCCATCCCCAACGGTGATCACATGGATGCCCACCCAGTTGCCCATGTGGGCGGGGGGGGGGGAGGCATCTTGTGTGAAAAAGGCCAAAGATTGTGATTTAAACAGTGGCTTCTACACACAGTAACATAAAAAACGTGCCACCCATGTACTAGGAATATTGCAGAGAAGAGTGTGCTGCTCATTTTCTAATATGTACTGGGCACAAAGGCAGAAACCCCTGTGCAGAGCATCGGCCTCTGCTGGCAAGATTAGAGGAGCAGATTTTTTTAAAAATACCCGAGAAACTGTTTGCACTGTTCGAGGCACACTGCCTTCCGCAACACGGCAAGCGCTGAACAGGGCCAGCCTTACCACAAGGCAACTTGGGGCAACCACCCCATGCACTGTTCTTTCCATGGGGCCCACAGTGTTTTCACCAGGGGGCGGACTATGAGGAGGGGCCACCAAGACTCCCGCATTTTATCTCGGCTCTGGCATTTGCAAATCCAAAGGCCGGCCATGAAGCTTCACCAGGCTGCTGACTGTGGAATGGGGCAGGCCAGGATCACAGAGAGGCAAGGCCAGGAGCAGAGAATGGGCATGACAGCATCACAGCCCATCAGCAGGGTGTGGGGGAAGTGAAGCACCATTGGGCTGATCTGACAATGTGTCTGTAGTAACATTAGGCCCTCAGAGCTCACTCCTTTGAGCATGACTGTGGGTCTCTGGCAAAGAGCTGCTCCAAGGTATATAGAACAATGTATTTTACATTATTATCAATCAATTAATAATAATAAATAAATAATAATAATAATAATTAATTCATGTTTCTAGAGATCTTAATTTTTTCAAAGCAGGTACCCCCTCCCCCAAGTGTGTGGAGGTAGCTGTTAATTCTGACCCAAGGTACTCAACGCCCAGTAGAAGGGAATCTGAAGGGATCTTAGGAGTAGTGCATTAACAGCTGTTTCTCAGAATCCACTCAAAATCCAGTCTCCTTTCATTTCACCTGCTTAACCTCCTGCCTCATTTTCTCAGCCATGCTATACCTGTGGCTTTCTTTGTTTGGAGGGAAAACGAATTCCTACTGAACACAAACATGGCCATTTTCTCAACTCTGCTTTGATAAAACACTACCTTCATTTTCCCTGTCACTGACTGGTTTGGTTTTGCATTGCAATGCACAGTGTAAGACAGTGGAATGATTATTTTTTGTTTGTTTTTTTTTGTGTTTTTTGTAGACTAATTAGAAGTAGAGTTGTGGGAACTCTGTTTCATTTGCTTCTTGCCGTAAGTATGCCCAAGTTCACTGGGATGAAACACCTCAGCTGTAGTTAGAAGAGACATCTGACAGGAAAAAGAAAGTTAACAGAGCAAGGAAAACACCAGGGTGAAATTAAGTCAGCAGGTTTTATGAACTATTCGATAAACACTCTTTTTATTGGGCGCTCCAGTCTGCAACTACTTAAAATCCTCTTCTTTCCACCACCGGTAGCTTTGGATTACACCCTCATTGTGCCTAGGCTGTTTTGACCCTAGGGTCTGGCGAAGGAACACAGTGGGGGGAGGAATTGGGGGGGGGGGGTGTCTCAGAATCCTCCTCTTAGCCTACCCAGAATTCCTTCATTCGCTTCTTGTGTCCTTGGCCAGACCCCACTTCATCAGGCAGCTGGTTGTGGGATGGGGCTGGCTGGGATCACGGAGAGTCAAGGCCAGGAGGAGCAGAGAATGGGCATGACAACACCACAGTCCCTCAGCAGGCTGTGGGGGGCAGCTAGAAGTGGGGGAAGTGAAGCCCCACTGGGCTGATCTGGCTTGGTGAGATGCCAGCGGTACATGGCCGCTAACTGGTGATAGCTTATTACCAGTTTAGCAGAACTGGTCGTCAAAAACCTACCAGAATGCACACAAAGGGGGCTGGAGGTGGGGATTGTGGCGCTCAGCTGTGACAGATCCATCTGCTAATTATTAGTTAGAATTTATTTCACTCCTGCGCTGATAGGCATACAGTAGGAGTGGGGCTTGCCAGCAGTTCACTGCCCCACCCAGATCAGCCCTGTGCTTCCTTTCTCCGTTAGGGGCACTCTCAATCACCTGTGCAGACCTCCCCTCCCCCAAGCACTGAGGGGAAGTTCCGGTTTAGTGCTTGTGAGCTCCCCGTGCAGGAGATGAGAAGGCAGCACAAAGCATGTTCCTGTTCCCTGATTTATAGGGTGAGAACAGACATAACGTGAACTCCACTTTAACACTACTTTCACACTGCTTTAACATTTCTTATGCATGTTGCAGGGCTGTTTTGGTGGCCTATGCAGCCCTGCAACCTGCATACAAAATATTAAAGTGGAATTAGCGTTATGTCTGTTCCTGCTACTGCCTGTAGTCTGCGCAGAGGACTTCAGTGAGATTACTCTGCGGTAATTGGCTTGTGGATCGCAGCCTTGATATTTTGGCACAGTGACGGCTGCTTGAGTTGAATTTCTCCAGCCATGTAAAACAGTTTGATTTATGAGAAATTCTGTTCAAGCAGACGGTAAGGAAATGGACCTGGAGATGGAGAAAAATGATACTCAGATTAAGTCAGCACCAGGTTTCTCTTTCTCCAGTTCCGTCCCCTCCCCTCCAAAGCAGAGACATGTCCACGCGTGGCCCCACGCTGTCAATGCGTCCAAGCACTCGTTTGAATTGGTGTCTGGGGAGGCACACTCCTGTGACCCACACACAAGCCACCCATGGCCACGTATGGAGCAATCCTGAAGTATCCAGAGTGCCCTGCACAGGTCAGTGTGGCCGCCTCTGTGGACGCAGCAGCCATGCGGGAAGCCACCCATGTGATGTCCTCCCCACACCTTTCCCGTGCGTGGTCACCCCTCTGCCACTGCATGCACTGACCACAGATACCCCCCTCCCCCAACTCCCACCACTTTCCTTTAAAAACACTGCGTGTGTGTGATCATGTCAGTTCTCCATATTTGGAGAACTGCAGCTGGAGAGAACTGATGTTCCCTAATGCCCACCTCCAACCTGCTCAATACAAAGACCTGTCCTGACAGAATCTATACTACAGTATCTTAACCACGTGCTGCCATGAAATCATTACTACACTCAAAGGTCATCCTATTTTTAGGTGGGTGCGTATACGCCATACACCTTAAATATTCAAGTTATCAGGGTTCAGGATTCTACTCATCCAGATCAAGAAGCAATATATTCTCATAGACTTGGGGCTAGGGAAAACAAATTGATTTGACTTGTCCAGAAATTCAAGTTATGAAAGTTCTACTTAAGCGGATTCCATTGTACCTCATTTTGGCAATATTAGCACTATCGCACATACACAATTGCCAAAAACGACGTAACCGAAATACCAAAATGACCAAACAACAGAAACAGCCAAACTGAAATGGAATACCTGAAAAAAACAGATATGCAAGTACCCATTTTGACCATGGATATTATTTGGGCCTTTAGAGGGCTACATAAAAATCCAAATAATCCCCACAAATAATAATCCCCACTACTTGTTTCAGTCCGACATAATGCAACATATTTCTCTTACATAAAAGCATCCGGTATTAGCCACTATAACTGTGACATAATACAAAATTTCCTGGACTAGTGTCTGAAATGGCATGAAGACAAATGATCCTCCAAGCACTAGTACTTAATGGGAATCACACCCATGCTAACGGGCTAGCGCTCTGAGTTGTCTTCTCAGAAGATCGTAATGAAAGTCATAAAAAAGATAACGTTCAGACTTAATGTCTGTTGATGAGTGTGTGCACCTGAATGGCCCAAGCTCAACACAGAGGTGGGGGCCATTTTGAAAATTAATACAAGCACATAGAAGTTGGGAGAGGGGGTCATTTAAGGGCTGTGCTCGAGGTGGGGGAAGGAAGAGGAGGGTCCAGATCATGGATCCATCCCCTATTCTTGTGTGCATTTTTCTCATCTCTGCTCCCTTGAAGCTGCCACCCTCCATGGATGCCTGCGCTGCCCATTTGGTAGCACCGGCCCTGTTCTCAGCAAACTACGTAGATTTTTGAGCTAGTTGTTTACCAGCTCTTCTCATCTCATCAACGCAGCACACACCCCTTTATGGAATTCCATTCATGCCACAAGGACACAATGCAACACTTCTTACAGCTGCGGGAGGAGATCATAGCCATGAGAAATACAAGAACAGCGCCACTCTCCAGGCTGCTGGAATAACACAGTTACTGGGCGAGCTACCTGTAGCTTCCTTTCTCTTACTAGAAGTCCATATAATGGGAAATGCTTATTATCCAGTTGCTGTGAAGTCTAACTCATTATTATGTTATTAAATAATGACTCAGCCATACTTTTTGTTTGTTTTTCCCTCATGAAATAAAGAGCATTCACTGTTTTGGAAAGCAAGAGCTGAAACTTTCTTCCCAGTACGTCACCAACTGTAATATAAGTAGCATTTCTCAAAGTGCGCTAATGACATATTTCCTTGAAAGGAAATAAAGCATATTATAAAAGAGGGAAGAAAATACAAATCAAGTTGTGCGTCTAAGCTTGAAGGTCTAGAGAAATGTCTGCTGTAGTACCTGGGAGACAAAGGGTGCTTTTACACAGACAGCACCAACAGCTCTACTCTGCCTCACACCCGGGTGGCCTGTCCATCTAAAGGTGCACCAGATGTGCAGGCGGAGCAGAAGCGGAGTAGGCAGTGCCTGCTCCGCTCAAGCGCTACTAGAAGTGCACTGGGTCTGGAACATCCTCGAGCACCGCCAGCAGAGTGGACCACCCAATATTGGGGCACCGGCCAGAGGCGAAACTCTGGTCAGTCTACTCACAGACTCCCAGCGAGGGATAGACCAGGCAATGCCATAGAACTATGGATGGCAGCCTAGAGTGGTGGCCAATCCACCCACAGCTCTATGGTGTGGGGGCAGCGGGATGCGTGTATGGGTAGAATGTGGGACACAGCAGCTGCCGGGTCCATATAAACCCAGTGCAGGTGGGGCTGCATGAAGTGGATGCAGAGTTGGCCACCCCCAGTGTAGGTCTGGGGGTGGCCACCACCAGTTCTGTCTAAAGGCACCCTGTAAAAATAGTCCTGCAGTCTCTTAGAGGACAGGTCCATAAATGGCTATTAATCAAATAGGTTTGGGAGACACAACTCCTGACTATTGAGAGCTGTAACTGAACAACAGGGAATGGATCACTCCATTATAACCTGTTGGGTACTTCTCTGAAGTGACCGAGGGGCCACTGTCAGAGACAGGATGCTGGACTTGATGGACCATTGGTCCATCAAGTTCAGTATGGCACTTCTTATGTTCT
Source organism: Sphenodon punctatus (assembly GCA_003113815.1). Classification (NCBI taxonomy): domain Eukaryota; kingdom Metazoa; phylum Chordata; class Lepidosauria; order Sphenodontia; family Sphenodontidae; genus Sphenodon; species Sphenodon punctatus. Next base: position 325,772 of record QEPC01002847.1, on the reverse strand, counting down.
TCTAAACGCAGCTACTCTGTTATTTGGATATTCCATATTTATTTCAGTGGCTAAAAACTATAAACAACAAAATAAATTAAACTGAATCCCTGATTCTGCAAAAACTCTATGCTGGTGCTGAATTTTACTACCAGGAGAAGTCCCATTAAAATCAATCTTTCCTATGGGGATGCTTAAACTTTACAATGGTGAGTGGTTCCATTGACTCTGACAGGACTAGTTGTGATAGTAAAGCAAAATGTTTTATTTAATTTATATCTCACATTATCCCAAGGACTCAAGGAGGTTTACAATACATTAAAAATATATTCAATGATACACAGGTAAAATCAAGCCAAATCTGCTAGCCCCCAAACCCTATGCTTGCCTGCCAAATAGAAAATGTCTTACATTGCCTCTGGAAGATGAGACGGTTCGGACTTAGATGAATCTCCAGGGGAAGAGAATTCCATAGTTGCGGGGCAGCCACTGAAAAGTGAACTTTGCCAGCCCCTCCTGCACAAACTTGAGAGCCAGATGGTATAGGCAAGGGGGTGCTCCTGGCTGACCTGGTGGGCTGGAATAAGGAGGAAGGAGGTCTTTCAGATGTTTGAGGCCCAGGCTGTTTAGGGTTTTATAGGTCCAGCACACCCAGCCACACAGGTGCTTATGCTTTCCTCTTATATTGATGGACGGACTGTTCCTTTTGGGGTGTTTTCACAGGTGACGGCTGCTGTCACCATGGACTGCTCTGGGTGGCGGCTGAGGCAGCCATCACTTGAGCTGGGATCCACCAAGCTATCAAAGAAGCATCACAGCCGCCTGGGCCAGGTGGTGGTGGTGGTGGTGGTGGGGCAACGTGCAGACATGTGTCTACATGTCCCCGCCCCTGCGCTGCATGCAGTGCCCCTCCCCCGGCTCACAGGTGGCCATGGGGGTCAACGACGGCCACCATGGTGCCTGTCCCTCGTCACAGCTCCAGACTGTATTGGATTGAGTGAAGAGGGCTATCACAGACATGATAACCTGCTTTACTCTGGGTCCGGCAGCTGCCTCCCAACCGTGGTTGGGGATTTCTCCACCTTACAGCTTGGGCTAAACTCCACCACCATCAGGAGCCAGGCCGTGGTAATATCTGGTGGCCCTTTTTAAAGGTGACATTGGGCATGGATTAATCCCTGCTAAAGCAAATTAATCTCTGCCCAACATCTATAAACTGACACAGACCTACTTGCTGCTTCAGGTTGACATCTATTTTCTGAAGAGTTCTATCCCTAAGCCAGCCAGAAAGTAGGTGAACTGAACAGGAAATTGGGGGTGGTGGGGGGGTGAGGTGGGGGGGAGCGGGAGGGGGGAGGTGGAATCTGTGCCCCCTGCTACTCTGATTGAAGTGGGCACTGCCAATGGCAGCTGCCTAGTTTTTTTGTTTTTTTTTACTGAAAGCAAAACTTGGCTCAATATCAGACTTAAAGTAACTTTGTTTAATTATTTATCATGGCTCCAGTTCTCATTGTTTCTTCCCTTTTAATTTGTATTTTTAATTAACCAGATTGGACATAATGGGCCATGTATGTCCCTCATGCCACTCAACTGATTGGCCTAATGTTCATTTTAAAGTTTCCATCAAAGAGAGAAAAGCATCACTGGCAGCACGATCCAGAAGCCTTTTGACTCCAGTACGAAAGAGCTAGCGGCAGCACTAAATGGATTCAGGATCATACCCAAAGTAAGAACTAGAGTATGGTGTGCACAGTGCTGCTAAAGAGCCCATCAGAACTCCATAGCCTGTCACAGGCATCTGGAGCATGGCAATCGCGCAAGGGGGAGGGGCAAGTGTCGTCACCCCCCTCCCCATTTTTGGGCCCGCCCACCGTGCGGCAGTCGGAATCCTCCTCCTCCCTTCGCAGTGAACCAGAAGGGGAGGGGCTGAGGAAGGTGTCGTGAGGCAGTGAGCCAGGACTGCTTCACACGCTGCCTGCTGAACACTGGATCCCCATGATTAAGGGGCGGGGGCAGGCGGCAGCTCTGGATTGGGGGTGCACTGTGTCCCCCACACTATCACCAGTCACCAGTCACCTATGATCTGGAGCACAGTTTTGGTAGGATATCTATTATCTCAGGCTGGGGAACCTGTGATTGTGGTCCAAAACCAGCCTATAGCCCCTTTCCAACTCCTGGATCAGGTCCATGGACCCAGTCCCTACCATTAAGCACTGAAAGAGTGAGCTCAGGAAACAGGAATAGAAAGGAGGGAATAGGGGTCAGGTTCATGACATAGATCCATGATCCCTTCCTTCCCCGGGCCCTCTCTTCCCCCATCCTGAGTGACCCCCCGCCCCAAGCATTCTCCAAGCCCAGCTCCTATCCAGCCTGCTGAGCTTGTAGTAGCTTTCAAAGTGGCTCATGGGAGGGAAAAGGCTCTCCCTCCCCATCTCAAACCATAACGAAGGGCCACTTCTTGTGCTTTCACATTGTTTTACTACAGTCCCACTCAAGTTTATCTTTTTATGTGGTTCCCAGGATTAACATCGTTTTCCTTTGCACAAGTGTGCACAGAGGCAGAGAATATCTGGCCAAGCCAGAGTTCTTGTCTGGAATTGAAGGGGCTAGTCTGAGCCCCAGTCAGGGGAAGCTTCTGTTTGTTTTTATTCCTTTGTGCTTCTCTTCTCTTGCTTTGATTTGTGTTTATGAGCAATCTCTCATGCTGGGCAGGGTTTGTTGCCTGTTCCTGCGGCTTTGTTTCTGCTCAGTCATCCCACCAGGTTACAGGCAGCTCCTTGGCTTTCTCTTTGCCTGACTATGATTCAGCTGTGGAGCTCCCAAAATAGGATTTTTCTAGTACATTATGTGAGTTTCTGCTGCAAAGTTTTTCACAGCTAGTGCTGTGGAGTACTGGCTGGCTACTGCACACATAGAATGTCTTTCTGAAGATTTGTTTGAACTATGAACGCCTGTTCAGCTGGACCATGTTCATCTCATGGCTCCTAGGCAATAAAAATATCTGGGGAATTGCCATTCTTTTATCAAATATTAGAGGTGGGACTATTGGCAAAATCTCAGTTCTCTGTTTTCTCAGTTCTCTGTCTATTGGTTTTCTACCTGTTCTCGGTTCTCTCAGTATCAGATTTTTAACATTGTGGCTTTCCCCATTGAAGTCAAACTGCAGTGTTAAAAATCTGATTTAAAAAACAATGTAAAAGGTCCAATACCACCAAGAACTGAGATATTGGATTAATCTGATATAACCATTATCGACTACTCTCGGTTCTTGGCAATACTCAGAGTACCATCCCTAGCAAATATCTCTTCCCCTGAACTTCCAGAGTATTTGGGCGGGAGGAAGGCTATTATTTTTGATAATCAAGTCAGGACTGACCTTAGATTTTGTGGGGCCCTCATAACCTCGCCCTCCAGTTGAAAAAACTCCATGAACACAGGTCCTTGACTAAACCTAGGTGTGCAATACCTCACATTAGAGGAAAGACAAGCTTTGGTTCCAAAGGATACAGTTCATTGGTACCAGGTGGATACAAACTGATCCTTTATACTTGGGCTTCTGGGTACAAACAAGGCTTTGTAGTTCTTAGTAGCTTTTGTTTCTAGCTCTTCGCCTGACTAAGGCTGCTTTTAGATATGCACGGCAAACACGCTGCATAAAATCACGTTGAGTGTAAATATCCCGCGTGTGGGATTTAGACGTGATATTTCACGCATTAAAGTCAGTAGTGCATTCTTTTAAAGCCGTGAATTAAATACCTCAATGTCGTTATCTCCAGGTTACTGTACCTACTGACCAGAGGAAGCCAAAGGGGAAGGAAATCATTTTGGGGGTTCAAAGAAGAGAATGTGGAGAAGAAGACAAGACTGCTTAGCTGATTGGAAATAAAAGGAGGCAGAACCAGCAGCCCATGAGCTTTGACACTGGGAACCACATAAAAAGATACTCCTATCCCTGCTCAATGTCATTGCAATTAGGCGTCTATGAACTTAGAGCTCCTCAGCAAAAGATTCTTGCCTATATGTACCAAAGCTTCTCTATTGCATCCAGTATTTATATTACTTTGTGGAAAAAGCAGTTTTACAAATACAACTAATTCCTTTCTCCCCAGTCTATACCATCTTAACACTGCAGCCTATGTTTGTCGGACCCCAGCAGCAACTTGACCAAACATAGATGTGGATGGATGGTAACAGGGATGCTGGTGGTCTCGGTATTATCCACATTTTATGTAATCCATCCAGCTAACAGTCTCGCTCCTAAAAGAGCCTGCTTTTAGGCCATATCTATGCTTCACTGAACAACAGTTTTAAGGCTGAGGTTTCTGACACAGAAACTAACACAGCACTGAGGCCTCGATGTGCAAGACTTCAGAGAAGATGGATTATATAAAATCCTACTGTCACAGAAACTCTAGGAACAATCTCTTCCCTCCATTCGTACATGTTGGGCTTTCGTTGCTTGTGGAAGTGGACCTCTCTCTTGCTCAGGGAAGATTGGGGAGGAGTTACTTTTCCAAACATATTATATTCAGAAAGCCAGAAACAGAGTTCATTCAAAATAAAAGGGCAATATAATGTGTAGGGTAAAAAAGTCAATATCCAAAATGAGTAGAATAAAGATACAGGACAAGCTTTGACTTTGAAGGTTTGCTGCACCAAACTTCTTCGTGGTTATTATCCTGTAGACGTATCTGCTTTTAAAGCTCAATGTGTAGTGTTCCGTTAGTCACACATAGTGACTGACTAACAGACTACAAGTCTAAGTGACTACAAGTCGCAGTTAGTGTGTGTGGAAGGGCCCAATCCAGGGTGCATGTATGTATTGTGTGCAAGTTCTTTGTACACACCAAATGCAGAACATGTGCACATTATGTGTGCACCATGCATAGTGCATGCATACTGTGCACTCATTGTGCGTACAATACGCACACCACATGTATGTGGTGCATGTGCGTGCCTTGGTCTTCACAGGACTGGAGCCAATGTGTGAGAATGATCTATTGTGATAACAGTGTTTCTCTCTCTCTCTCTAAACGATTATTCACCAGCTGTATTCTTCTTGTATCTATATTAGCTGAAGTCCATATCATGATAGAGAAGGTGTTCAATCCTAATTATTGTGTATGTAAATACAGGCTGATCACTTAAGGAAGTGTATAAATGGGATGGGCCAAGTTTAAACTCTATCTACACTCGCAAATGATGTCGTCACATTTTGTAGGAAAGAATACCGGAAAGTCCAGGACAAATTTCCCCCCATAGCCATATTTATTTTATTTATGTATTAAAAATCTTGATACCCCGCCCCTCCTGACACACATAGCCGCAACCCCTGATTTTTCAGTAACACACCCTCACATGCCCCAGTCTCCTGCTGCCTAAATCATATTCACCCTTCTCCAAACTGTGCTACTCTCTACACTTAGAACAGAACTTCTTCCTTCAGTACATAAACTCTGCTCCCTCCTGACCTTCCAATCCCTGCTAAAAACCTACCTAGTCTGTCAAACCTTTCCCAGCTCCTCATTCCCATAGATTTTTTGTTGATGTGTCTTTTTGTGCCACTTTATCCTCCAGGATCCCACTCTCCTAAGCTAAGCATGTGTACCTGCAACTTCTCAAATATAACTCTGTCTCTCCCTATGTTCTCTACATTGGGTGTTTTTAGATAGACCGGGGGGTGCCATCCCTGGGGCTGCTCTGGCAGCAGTGGGTTTAAACAGAGGCTGCTGCCGCAGACTGCAATCCACCTGTGCGCACCCCTCCCCCACACCATAGAACTGCAGGCAGATTGCCAGCCACTCTAGGCTGCTGCCCGCAGTTCTATGGCTGTTGCTGGTGTTGGTATATGCAACATCCATAAGTTAAAGTTACTGAATTAAGAATAGTAATTGACTATAGAGCCACCAGCTGACTCTGCTAAGTTTATATGTACATGGAAAGGAGAGAGGGTTTTGCAGTTTAATTCCTTTATGTAGCCACTCCTTCTTCCCTTCACTCTATCACTGTGTGTGTGTCTCAGGGTGATTTCAGATGTTACGGGCGCCAGGTTCACCACAGTGGATTCCCGGTGGGGGTGAACCGAAAAACCACCCCCCATGGTCAATAACAGCCCCAAACGGACGTGACGTGATGTGACCGGGACCACGGCAGGAAATCGGGCCGGCAGATCACGGGCTGGGGCAGCGCAACAGACATGACGCCGATTCCCGGTCGTGGTCAAAACACCCACAAGGCACCGAGCAGGGGCGGGACACATGGCCAGCTGAGGGCAAATGAAGCCAGAAGGCACAAAAGGGAATGCCCACACAAGAGCAACGAGAAAGGAGGGGGGAAAGGGAGAAGAGCCGGCCAGGTACCACACACAACAGGCACACAGACAGTGGGGGCACAGTGGAACACACAGCACAAGCACATGCCCAGGCACACACACACACACACAGAGGGGAAAGGAAGGGAAGGGGGGGACACGGGCACCCGGACAACACACAAGGCACACCGGGCACAGGGAGGGGCTGGGGGGCACGGAACAGGGAAGAGGTGGGGAAACGGCATAGGGGCAGGGCAGGACACAGGCAACGGCAAACACAACCCCCAAAGCAGAACCGTCCACATGGGCACTCCCACAGCAACACAGGCAGTCCTGGAATGGGGGGCCCCAGGAGCCCGGGACCAAGGCACAGCGGGAGCACACACAGCACAGGGAGTGGTCTGGGAATGGTCCAGGGGGCACACTCGGACCCCACACCCCGGAGAGGGGGTGATGGAGGGCAGGCAGGAGAGCCAGTGCAACGCAGCAGTTCCAAAGGTGTGGACCCCCCCTGGAGGAAGCCGGGAGGGCCAGTCTGGGGGCCCCAGAACCCTGAGGTCACACAGGCACCCGGGGGGGGGGAGCTGGGGCCACAGGAGGGAGCGCAGGTGGGTGCGGACAGTCCACTGGACACAGGCGAGTCGGTGAGGCCATGGACAGAGCCGGACCAGGGCACCGGGGAAGGCAACCATGGAGGGGAACACCGGGTGCAGAGGCAGACAGGGGGGTCCCGGAGGGGTCCCGGAGCCACAGGCAGGGGCAGAGGCACCCCGGGAAGCAGGCAGCACAGCAGCATGGCAGAGACATGGAGGGAGTTGCCAGCGGAATCCAGCCCCTGAGCAAGGGCAGGAACCCACACGGGGGCAGGCAACTGGGGGGCCGTGAGGCACTCCGGGACTCACAGCCAGCTGCTGGGGGCCATGACAGGCCCAGGGGCTGGGAGCCCCACCTGGTGAACCAGGTGTGACCAATGGATCATGCCCTGGTGGTACCCCAGCAAGGACATGTGGTGGGCGATCAGGTAGTAGGTCTCGAAAGGATCCTGCATGGACAGCCCCAACTGCACATCCGAACGGACCACACACCCGACAGCGCCGACAGCTCTGCCGCGGTAGGCTCAGACATGCAGCAGTCAGCAGCAGGGGGCCACGGCAGCTGACCCAGCTCCAACAGCTGGTGATACACCACCCCACAAAAGCGCTGGTACCCATGGGCCCCGTGAACACAGCCAAAGTAGGACACGGCCAAGGCAGGGCCCCCCTCCACAAGGCAGAGTGTGTAGGCGGCCAGGCTGCACACAGACAGCACAGACATGGTCTCAGCTGCAGACCAGATCACATGAGGCACCTCATCTCTGGAATGTGCCCATCAGGGAAGGGAACCAGCCCCAGCGTCTCAGCATGCAGCTGGCAATCCCAAGCGCTTGCCTCATAGCCAAAGTAGAGAAGACCAGAGCTCAGGCTCGCATAAGCACCTGACTGGCTGTCCGGGCAGCCCAGGAGCAGCTGCACGGCTGGGGTATGCCACAGGTCACACCGGGCCATGGTCTCATGGAAGGTCCAGCTATGCGGGGCCCCATGGACAGGGGGGCACACATGTCCCTGCAGGGCCGGGGGGGGGGGCGAGGAGTCCCAAGGACAAGCTAGGCGACCACAGCCCACAACATTGTATAGCAGCAGCGCGAGGCGTGGGGTGCGGACCCAGCACAGTTGCAGGAAACAAGCACCCAGACAGGACCATTAATCTACCCAGCAAGGACACGGTGTTGCAAACAGGGAGGGGGAGAGGTGCTGGCAGAAGGCATGCAGCTGCTAAAGGAATGCACAGCCGCGCGCGCCTGTGCATGCACCAGGCCCCATGCCAGGACATCAGGTGCACCCAACAGCACACCCACGAACACCAGCTTCGCAGTGGGAGGCCCGGGTAGCTGGGGGTGGGGCCCCGGCCCACCCAGGCCATCACCAGCCCAGCATAACCCCCACCCCCACCCCTGTCGCCCAGTAACGGACATGGGAGGCAAGCTCATGGTTGGAACATTTATTTCACCCCCTGCGTACATGTGCACCCTCTCCCTCTCCCTCCACCCCCATCAGCCCCATCCCCCTACCATTCCCCCCCTCAGGCTGCCCTCCCCCGTCCATCCCATCCCCACCTTCCCCCACGTTTCTGGGGATGCCCCCTCAAGCGCCCGGTGGTCGCCACTGAGCTCTGTGAGCTCTTCTCCCCCCCCCACTGTCAGTGTCCCCAGCAGTGTCCTGGGATGCCTCCTGGGCCGGCGGGCCGACTGGTGGTTGGGGCGTGGGAGCAGCTGGGGAGGGGTGGGGTTGCCAAGGGGCCCGGCATGGGGCCCTGGGCAGGCAGGGTGCCTGGGGTGTGTGTGGCTGCAATCACATATGCATACATAATGCCCGCGTGCAGGAGCAGGGAGTTCCCTATATCGTTGGACCTGTCAAGTTTTGCCGAGTGCTCCTGCACCATCCCTGTGATGGCCAGCTCCAGCCGCCCGAGCGCCTCCACCTGCCTGCTGTGCTCCCGGCGCTCCCGCCTCTGCTCCAGGAGCACCTCTGCCTGGAGCCGCATGTCCTGTGCATCTTCCCACTCCAGGGACCGCTCGATGGTCGCCTCCATCCGTTCCATGGCCGCTATCATCCTCTTCCTCTGTTCAGCCGAGGTGCGGATGATTTCCTCTACCTGGTCCTCCCTCCGGCAGCGGATCCATGCCCGGTGCTCCCTCATGCACTGTGCCAGGGGCACAGGCCCGGGATGCTGTGGCTGTTGGGGATGCCCTGTAGGGTACAGGAAGGTGAGTCACCTGCCAGCTCGGGAGCCCGCCCCTGGCCCTAGGATGGGCCCGGGGCTCTGGGGCCCGCTGGGGGTGTCACCTGGCCCCTTCCTACCCCCCTCCCTGGCCCCTCTCAATGGCTCCGTGCGTCCAGGGTCCCCCTGCCAGTGCCCCTCTGCCCCCCCCGGACCGCGTGCCTCACCTGGTTCCTCCGCCTGCTGCCTGGGCTCCTCGGCACCGGCCTCCTCGGCTGCCTGGATCTGATTCTGGGGTGTTCCATGCCCTGTGGGCGATGAGGGGGGGTTGTTGGTGTAGGGGTGTCCGGGAGACCAGGTGGTGCCCGGGCAGCACCCGGGATCCCTTCCCGCTGTGTCTGTGGGGGCTGGGGCTGGCCCTGGCCCCTGCATCCCCCCTGCCCCCGGGGCCCCAGTCCCTCTCCCCTCCTGGTTGGTCACTTACCCTCAATGTTCGTCTCTGATACTTCCGAGGTTGGCCCCTCAGTGTGGGATGGCTCCCCCAGGGACCACTGGCTGAGGGTGATGAAGGTGCCGGCCTCGGACTCCGCCTGTCAGGCCTGGGGGTGGGGGCTCTCTGGGCTGCTGTCTGGGTGGGGATGCAGGTGCTGGAGGTCCTGGGGTGTTCCTCCTGGGGGTCCGGGGCCCTGGAGCATGTGCCTACTTGGGGGGTGGCAAGGGGAGGGGGTACCTCAGCCCATTCCCTGCCCTGGACCACAGCACTCCCCACGAGGCGTGGGGCGACTATCGAGCCCTTCATATGAAGGATGCGGTCCAGAGCATCACAGAAGGGGGCGGTCCGGGCTCCGTGTCCGGACTGCCGATTGTTGTCCCTGATGGCCTTGTACTACCTCTTCAGCTCTTTGGCCTTGGAACAGCACTGTGTCACAGTCTGATGGTGCCCCACCACCTTCATTTCCCGCACTATGTCCTCATAGACATGCTCATTGCGCTGGTTGAGTGCAAGCTCCAGCTGGTACTCCAGCGTCCCCCAGATCCTTATGAAGTCTCGGGTCTCCTGAAGTCCCCACTGGCCCCCTCGGTGGTAGGGCCTTCTCCCCCATATCCCCTGTGGTTCCTCCTCCTCCTCCATTTTGTCTTCTTACTCATTAGATGTAACTGAAGGATCTCTGCCTGAAAAGTCTAAGTAAAGTTCTTGTTTAAAGCTTCAGCTGCATTAGTCTTTACTGACTGTGAATCAGCTATTACTCTGCAACAGGTTATGGGACCAGACAGCCCAGAATAACCCTAAAGACTGGAAGTGAGCTGAAAGGAGAAGAGACCCAAAGGAAACTCCCAGAGGAGGCCTACTAACTGTAAGTGAGCAGAAGAACCAGAATCCCAGTCTGACGGAAAGGAAGCAAGCATGGCCAGCAGCTCTGAATTAAAACTTTCAGTCTGCAAGCTGAATAACATGAACTACCAATTATCAAAATTCAAAGTAGAAATGCTCCTATCCAAAGATGACCAGTGGGAGGTGACCACTACAGACAGACCTGCAGCGAACCTTGAGGGGTGGGACAGAAAGAACAGACAGGCAAAGGCAAAGGCAACCATAAGCCTGCTAATAGCAGATGACCAGTTAATCCACATAAGGGGGGAGGCTATAGGAAAGGGCATGTGGAATGCACTGCAGACGCTGCATGAAAGGACCAGCTTGAACAGTAAGCTGTTTCTCCTAAGGAAACTGTACCAAATGAGACTTGGTAACGGGAAGGAGATGCAGGATCACATAAATTCAATGCTGGAAGTGGTAGCAAAACTGCGAGGGATCGATGAAGAGATAAAAGACAACCATGTGGTGGCTTTACTTCTCTGCAGCCTGCCTGAATCATACAGCGTCCTCATAAATGCCCTAGAGAACTAACACTGGAATTTGTAAAAGGGAGACTCATGGATGAATTCCAGCACAGGAAAGACATTTATTTATTTATTTTCTAAATTTTTACCCCGCCCCTCCTGAGAACAGCTCAGGGCGGCTTCCAACAATTAAAAAAATACATATAAAATACATATAAAACAATTTAAAACACATCAAAAACAATTCAAGGATTTAAAACAGGACCCAGGAAACATTAAAACGATAGGGTAGGGGGGATAAAACCCTCTAACCCCCCCTCCCTAAAAGGCCTGGGCAAACAGCCAGGTTTTACAACTTCACCGGAATGTCAATAGGCTTGGGGCCAGGCGAGCTTCCTCCGGAAGGGAGTTGCAAGGGCACGGCCTGGCCACCGAGAATGCCCTCTCCATTGTGGCCCCCCGTTTCACTCAGGGGACCTCCAGGAAGGCACCCCCGGCAGACCGAAGGAGCCACTCTGGGGCACGGAGGGCGAGGCGGTCCCTGAGGTACGAGGGATCCAGACAATGAAGGGCCTTGTAGATCAACACCAAAATCTTGAACCTAGCTCGGCACGCTATCGGCAACCAGTGCAGAGTCCGAAGCACAGGTGTAATGCGCTCCTGACGACCCGTACCTGAAAGGAGATGGGTCGCCGCATTCTGCACTAGCTGCAGCCTCCAAACCAGGAACAAGGGAAGCCCCATGTAGAGCGCATTGCAGTAGTCCAG
>QEPC01002847.1:286578-306890 GCA_003113815.1 Sphenodon punctatus | reverse complement strand
TAATAATAATAATAGTAGTAAAAAGGTAAGCACATGGGAGATGGATTGGGAATAATGAAAATTCCCATTCCATGGTAAGTACAGGGCAACACTGTGGTGCTGTCTAGGACTGGAGTGGCTTTAGAATTAGTAGGGCCCAGGGGAAAGATCAAATATGGGGGCCTTGGTGGACCCTTCCAAGTCCACACAGCCCCTCAGGGGCACCCTCTGTGGGCCCCCCACATCATGCCCTGGTAAAAATGGGGCAACTGGAGGACCCCCCAGCAGTAAAGAGCGGGGCATGAGGCGGCTGCCCTGTGACAAGCCCAGCCCTGTTGCTGCCATGAACGCCTGCGTGGGGATGTCCATGCTGTCTGAATGCATCCTAAATGCAGTGGCAGAATGCCATGAAGATCGAAGTACAGAGCACTGCTTATCTTCTGCAGAATATACCTGAAATCTCTCTTGTAAGAAAGACGCTATGGAAGCAGCATGAATCCTTCATCATGTCACAATCAGCACTGAAACTATTGACTGGTGCCAGTTTCAACCATTCTTGTCAGAGTTTTAAGACTGCAAACTTCCGTGAGCTTTCTGAGTTAGTGGGAGGCATGAGAAAGAGACTGGAGCAGATTAAAGGATTTGACATATACACAACCATGGGGTTTAAGTGTTGTTGATAGCCCATATAAATAGGTATTATTGGTTCATGTTTCATCTTGAAGCAGGCTTAATCTTTGCTTTTCTGAGGGACTGGAAGGGCAGAAGTTTAACCTACGACCTTTCCACTACAGCTTTTCTGAAGTTCCAGACACCTACCCTTCCCCCATGACAAGATGGGAGTAATTCCTGCCTTGTTGTCAGTTCCCATTTTTTTCTTCTTCCAGAATAAAGCCTATGGTTGCTGCCCTGCACAAGGAAGTCAAGGCGCTTTCTAGAACTGTCCCTACACAAAGCTGTTCTCCTCAGCTTCTAAGTAACGTTCTTGCACCATAATGCCTCCAATTACTAGTGTTTAGGTTGGTAGGCTGGACCCCTATTTCTGATTCCTTTGTTCTTCCCCACTCCCAGCCCTGTGTGTGGTTTTTATTTTCACCCCCTCATAGTTTTTATCAGAGCTGAAACAAATATTCACAGTGAATGCCATATTCACTGATTTTGTCCACTTCGAATTGGGTCCAACAAAACAGGCAGGAAATGCTATTTGTGCCCATTTCCTTTGGATATTTGTTTTGGGGTGTATGACTGTTTTTTCTGCCTTTCCAGTTCTTTTCTTTCAGATTTTTGATTGCATAACTGAATATCCAAACCAAAAGACCCCAAACCCTAGAAAAAACAGAGATGTTGGTGAATATATGAATACTTCTAGGGGCTTGGAAGGCACTCTCACTGCCCACCTGTTCCAGACAACCACTCACTCCCCACACGTTCAACAAAAGAGGGCCCTCTCACTGCCCCCTAGTCATAAAACACAAACACCACTCACCAAAGATGGCCCACTATTCATTGGTGGGGGAAAGACTAGGAAAGGAGGGAAAACACAAACAACTGTTATTAAACCGCAGGTCTTTGGTTCAGTCTTTAGGGGCCACAGCCATGCTGGCCACTTATGGCCCATCAACAGCCGATGCCCTTTGGTGTCACCCTTCAGCTGGTACTGAAGGGCTACTGCCCTTCACAGCCCTCCCTTCAATGCCTACCTGTGGAGGAAGGGGTCAGGTGATAGCAATCCTCCTCTTCCAATCACTGCAGCCCCCCAGCACTTGCCCCAAAGCTGCCCAGTCTAGCAAAACACAGTACTCCAAGCCCTTCAGGGCCCTCCCTTCAACGTCAACCTGTAGAGAAAGATAGTGAGAGCACACCAAGAACATCACCCGAGCCATGTGATGGGCACATTATGAATGCTAAGTGAGGCCAGAAAGAGCATGTAATGAAGGATCACATGCAGACAGGAGAGGAGATTTTTGAAGAGGCTGGGATTTCGGTAACTCTACCAGTCCTTGGCTTCTGTGCATTTTATCGAACACACCACCTAACGAGCCATGCATATGCCAAAGGTTAAGCAACCCATGAGCTGCACATCCTCAGAGGCAAGTCTTCCCCTTCTGCATTTCTTAATGCGGGAAGGCCTCCAAGTCAGGATAAGAAAGGCATCTTAGGGTCATTGAAGGCCCTCAGGGCAACACTAGGTTGCCCTGGAGTTACTTCACAGTGAGGATATCTAGACAGATGTGCCATATAGTAACCCTGAGGCAAACAGTGGTAGAAGCACCAACGACATTCGTTTACTACAGTTGGGATTTCTGTTACACCCCTTGTCTCTCCCTCTGTTTCCCTTCCTTTGTCCTGTTCCCCCCCCCCCCCCAGATTGTAAGCCCTAGGGCAGGGACCGTGTCTATTCCATTACTTTGTAAGGCGCCAGGTACATTGCTGGTGCTATATAAATGCTTGCTACTACTACTACTACTACTAATAATAATAATAGTAGTAAAAAGGTAAGCACATGGGAGATGGATTGGGAATAATGAAAATTCCCATTCCATGGTAAGTACAGGGCAACACTGTGGTGCTGTCTAGGACTGGAGTGGCTTTAGAATTAGTAGGGCCCAGGGGAAAGATCAAATATGGGGGCCTTGGTGGACCCTTCCAAGTCCACACAGCCCCTCAGGGGCACCCTCTGTGGGCCCCCCACATCATGCCCTGGTAAAAATGGGGCAACTGGAGGACCCCCCAGCAGTAAAGAGCGGGGCATGAGGCGGCTGCCCTGTGACAAGCCCAGCCCTGTTGCTGCCATGAACGCCTGCGTGGGGATGTCCATGCTGTCTGAATGCATCCTAAATGCAGTGGCAGAATGCCATGAAGATCGAAGTACAGAGCACTGCTTATCTTCTGCAGAATATACCTGAAATCTCTCTTGTAAGAAAGACGCTATGGAAGCAGCATGAATCCTTCATCATGTCACAATCAGCACTGAAACTATTGACTGGTGCCAGTTTCAACCATTCTTGTCAGAGTTTTAAGACTGCAAACTTCCGTGAGCTTTCTGAGTTAGTGGGAGGCATGAGAAAGAGACTGGAGCAGATTAAAGGATTTGACATATACACAACCATGGGGTTTAAGTGTTGTTGATAGCCCATATAAATAGGTATTATTGGTTCATGTTTCATCTTGAAGCAGGCTTAATCTTTGCTTTTCTGAGGGACTGGAAGGGCAGAAGTTTAACCTACGACCTTTCCACTACAGCTTTTCTGAAGTTCCAGACACCTACCCTTCCCCCATGACAAGATGGGAGTAATTCCTGCCTTGTTGTCAGTTCCCATTTTTTTCTTCTTCCAGAATAAAGCCTATGGTTGCTGCCCTGCACAAGGAAGTCAAGGCGCTTTCTAGAACTGTCCCTACACAAAGCTGTTCTCCTCAGCTTCTAAGTAACGTTCTTGCACCATAATGCCTCCAATTACTAGTGTTTAGGTTGGTAGGCTGGACCCCTATTTCTGATTCCTTTGTTCTTCCCCACTCCCAGCCCTGTGTGTGGTTTTTATTTTCACCCCCTCATAGTTTTTATCAGAGCTGAAACAAATATTCACAGTGAATGCCATATTCACTGATTTTGTCCACTTCGAATTGGGTCCAACAAAACAGGCAGGAAATGCTATTTGTGCCCATTTCCTTTGGATATTTGTTTTGGGGTGTATGACTGTTTTTTCTGCCTTTCCAGTTCTTTTCTTTCAGATTTTTGATTGCATAACTGAATATCCAAACCAAAAGACCCCAAACCCTAGAAAAAACAGAGATGTTGGTGAATATATGAATACTTCTTCCAGTGCAAATGCTCATTCAGATATTTGGATTAATATGCAAAAATGTGAATAATATTTGTGAATGCACAATCTGCTATTCGTTTCAGCTTTTATTGTGAGTATGGGCTGGAGGAGACTGAATGGTTAAAAATGAGGACTTTCAACTCAACATGTCTTCAGGGGCTTGAGAAGTACTATAATAGGCCTTGAACTTTTACAGGGCCATAGTCAAGTAGAGACAGGTTACTGAAAGCCCTGTTTTTATGCATTCACTTTGTAAACATAACCACTCTTGTTTGCAGAAAAAAGGATGACCCTGCTTTTTAGGTGCAAGTTTAATGGCTTTGGAAATCAACCAAGGAAAGTTTCCAGCTACTCTTTATGGAGAGAAACGGGTCTCTGTTTTTCCTGTCAGAACTTCATTTTCTCAGGAAAGTACACTGGGGAGCTTGCTGGAATGCCCCCCAAGGTATACCCCAGAAGTCCTCACCTTCTGATCTTCCCCCTCTAAAATCATAGCCAGCGACTTCCAGGCTGGGCCACAGGAACTCTCAATCCTTGAAGTTCCTGCCTCCTGACTAAGCTGCCAGGCTGCTGTGGTGTCCACTGGGGTGATAGGAACTGCCAAGCTGGGTTGTTGTGGTAGTTCTGCTATTCCTGCTACTGGACGGGTTTGTTCTACCATCATCAGATGGCCTTCACCCATTTGGCACCCACTCTTCCTCAGTACACACCATGTGTATGGTGAAGGCAAGGAATCATAGAATCTTAGAGTTGGAAGGGACCTCCGAGGTCATTTAATCCAACCGAGTCCAACCCCCTGCTCAATGCAGGAAATCCACAGCTATAGCATCCCTGACAGATGGCCATTCAGCTTCTGTTTGAAAACAGTAATCCAGCAAAGGACAATCCACCTCCACCCTAGGCGGTCTGTTCCACTGTCGAACAGCTCTTACTGTTAGGAAGTTCTTCCTAATGTTTAGCCGAAATCTGCTTTCTTGTAATTTGAGCCCATTGGTTCTAGTCCTACTGTGAGGAACAACAGAGAACAAGTCTGCTCCATCTTCTGTGTGACAGCCCTTCAGAATATTTGAAGACCGTTATCATGCCTCCCATTAGCTTTCTCTTCTCCAGGCTAGATGCTTGTAGTAGAAACACTCTACCAAGTTCTTTGTGTTCTGGGATATTATAGGTTTCAGGATACTTTTCTTTCCTTTATTATTAACTCAGCTATCAATATCATTGCTTGAATTTGTGTCTTGAGGAATTATGCCCTATCTCTCTGAGTTGTGATGTTATCAACTCTCACAAATTTAGCAAGGTCAAGTCTAGTCAATACTTGGATGGGAAGCACCAAGAAGTATCAAGGCTGTTCTAGGGAGGGACTTATCTTTGGTGATGCGGTAGTTGATTGTCTCTGAGCCTATCCTCCAGCCTGGTGTTCAAGATGGTGCCATACTGCTGGAGGTGTTGTCCATTACATATAATTTAGATATGTCCTGAGGCGTTGGAAAAAGTAACTATCCTTTGTTGCTTTTCATAAAACTCAAGGTGTTAACTGCAATCTGAACATTTACATTTTGCCCATCTACGTTCTCTCTGCAATCTCAAGAGATGGCTAGGATATTCCTCTCTTTCTGAATAAAACTGTTCTGAGATTTTTATTTTATTTATTTATTTATTTATTTATTTAAAACTTGTATCCCGCCCCTCCTGCCCAAAAGCAGTCCGGGGCAGCAAACAACACACAAGAAACTGAACAATAAAAAAACAACAAATTTTAAAACAAATCATAAAAGTCACCCTCCCACCCAAACCCTCCCCCTCACCAGAGCCTGGTGGAACAGCCAGGTCTTACCCAAACGTCGAAGCGACAGGAGGGTGGGGGCCAACTGAGCCTCCTCTGGGAGCGAGTTCCACAGCATGGGGGCAGCCACCGAAAAAGATCTCACATCAGTGGCCACCCGTCTCACCCGAGGAACCTCCAAAAAGGCCCCCACGGACTATCTCAGGGGTCGCACAGGCACATGGGGAGTGAGGCGATCCCGCAGATAGGCAGGGCCCAGGCCGTGAAGGGCTCTGAAGGTCAAAACCAGCACCTTGAACCTAGCCCGGTGCTTTATAGGCAGCCAGTGCAGAGCCCGGAGCACTGGTGTCATGTGCTCCCTGCGGCCCGCCCCCGTAAGGAGACGGGGGCCTCTGGACCATCTTCTTGGGCAGTCCCATGTAGAGCATGTTGCAGTAATCCAGCCTCGAGGTAATGAAGGCATGGATGACAGTGGTGAGGTCAGAGTCTGAGAGATATGGCCGAAGCCGCCGAACAAGATGTAACTGCTGAAACACACTTCCTGCCACGGCCACAACCTGAGATTCCAGGCTGAGCCGTGAATCGAGGAGCACACCCAGACTCCTTACTTGCTAGACCATGAGAGGGCAACCCCCCATCCCCCAAAGAGGAGATTCAACCACTCCCAGGCCACCCAGGCCCTTGCCCACCAACATCACCTCTGTCTTGTCAGGATTCAGCTGCAGATGGCTCAACCTCATCCAAACTCCCACAGCCGACAGGCACTGGGAAAATAAAGAGACTGCATGGCTTGGGTCGATGGAAAAAGAGAGGTAGAGCTGAGTGTCATCAGCATACTGATGACACTGCATGCCTTGAAACCCTCTCACAATCTCCCCTAACGGCTGCATATACATGTTAAACAAGAGGGGGGGCAGAATGGCACCCTGCGGGACTCCACAGGTGAGGCCCCGGGGGGAAGATGTACACTCCCCAAGATCACCCGGTGAGTTCTCCCGGCCAGGAATGAACGAAACCAGTCCAAGACCGTCCCGCCAATTCCTGCATGGTCCCGCAGGCGAGTCACCAACACCTCTTGATCGACTGTGTCGAATGCAGCTGAAAGGTCTAGCAGGACCAGTAAGGTCTGACGACCCTGGTCCAACGCCAGATGGAGATCATCAACCAAGGCCACCAATGCATTCTCCATACCATACCCAGACCGAAACCCGGACTGTGAAGGGTCAAGGAAACCGGTGTAGTCCAGGTGTTCTTGGAGCTGCCGCGCCACAGCCCGTTCAATAACCTTCCCTAAAAAGGGAAGGTTAGAGACCGTCCGATAACTTGATGTGACTCTGTATAGTCATCTGCAAGGTCCCAGCCCAGAGACATTGTGTGACTCCTCTTCACAGGCTTGCTTATTTCCATTAAGCTCTGATGTACCATCACAATATGAATTTATGACAGCTAACATAGCTTAATGGATAAGACTTATACTTGGGAGACCAGGGACGAGGCCACACGAGCTGCGGTGGCCCAATCCCCACGTGGCCTCGTGGCAGGCAATCGCTGACACCATATACTGCGGGGCCAGTGCAGGGAACTGGGCAGTGGGTAGACAGTCATGGGGAAGCCGGGCGGGCCAGCTCCTATCAGAACAGGCACCTGGCCCTGCCCCGCATCCCTTCCCCAACCCGACCAAGATCCTGCCCCAGGCCGGAATGTGGTTGCGCGTGACGGGCAACAGCACCTGCCACTAAAGGCCCTGCAGTGGTGCTCCCTACACATGAGTAGTCCTGCCTTGGGCAGCCTTATCCCAATTGGGGTAAGGTTGTTCCATGACATGTGACGTCCTCAGAATTTTCCAAGGACACATCGGGTAGCAGCCAGCTGCCCGCCCCCCCTGCCCTGGGGCCAAGGGAACATCTGGCAGGCACTGGCCACATGATGCACTACATTTCATGGCCCGGCTGCCTGAAGTGGGCTACAGCTATCTAGGGTGTAGTAGCCTCCCCACTCTGTCTCATGTGGCTGCAACTCAGGAGTCAAAACCTGTTTTAGCCATTAACTCACTGGGTATTTTCACAGACACAGGGATGCACAAGCCGGGAGCCAGTCCGGGGGTGCACCTTTGTGTCTACCTACTTGCAGCCATGCCTGGGTCCATTTTATTTATTTATTTATTTATTTTATTTCTATAATTTGTATCCCGCCCCTCCTGTACTCAGCTCGGGGCGACTTCCAACAATATAAATCCATAAAAACAGTATAAAACAATTTAAAAACAATCAACAATAACAATATTTAAACAGGGCCCTGAAAATTAAAACAATAAAACAGGATAGGGGCAAAAACACCCACAACCCTTACCCACGCCCCACCCCCAAAGGCCTGGGCGAACAGCCAGGTTTTACAACACCGCCGGAATGACAATAGGCTTGGGGCCAGGCGAGCTTCCTCCGGAAGGGAGTTCCAAATGCGCGGCCCGGCCGCCAAGAATGCCCTCTCCATTTTAAATGAACTGGGTGGCTGTCGGGGCCCACGGTCGTCCTGTGCAGCACCCGTTTCTCACACCACAGCGTTGCGGGTGCTATGGTGTTGCCGGGGTAACCCCTGGCTAAGAGCGGGGCTGCAGAATCCATTCGCTGAGGAGACAGACAGAAGCCCCGTCTCCAACTGCTGCCCCAGGGTTGGGTTGCCCGCTCTGCTGACAGTTCTCCAGGATGTTCCAGAGTACCACTGGTGGGGCAGCCCCAGAGCGGGAACAGCCTGCCCCACCTTCACATCTGGTGTGCCCCCTTTAAATAGACAGTCCACCCAGGGGTGAGGTGGGGCAGAGGCAGGGCAGGTGTCCCTGTGAAGACACCCACTGTGTGGCCTTAGGCAAGTCACTGTCTCTCAGCCTCAGTTCCCCATTTGTAAAATGGGAATAATAATGACCTTCCACATATTGCTGTTGTGAGGCTGAACTCAGTATTGTAAAACACTTAGAAATACTGGACGTGCCATGTAAATAATTATACAATGAGATCCTTGTAGACCGTAAAGACTTGTTGGGGGACCCCCGAAACAACTGGAATTGTGAGTGTGAAGAATGGCTGGCACTGGTGCCTCAGAGAAATACCCACAATGAGCTGTTAGTGCTGATAGCTGGTTACCACTAATCCGCTGTTTTAGCGCTAGACATTTCATTGCCAGTCACTGTTCAGTGCTAAGCAGCTCATCTTCAGGTAACAGGCTTCCAGATATTTAGTGCTAAAAACTCTCCACCAAGGCAGACTGCATCTTCAGCATCTGGACCCACAAGTAGGGTGGCCAGATATGCAAGTTTTAGAGGACACTTATGGGTGGCAATTACAGGTGGCAGGGCTGCATTGGCTCCCATCCTCATCATTGTTGCATCCCTTATCTCTCCCTCTGTTCCCCCTTCCCTGTCTCCACCCCCCACCCCCCGTTTTCTTTAGATTGTAAGCTCTCGGCCAGGGACCGTGTCTATTTTATTCTCTGTAAAGCTCCAGGTACATTGCTGGCGCTATATAAATGCTTATAATAATAATCATTATAAAATGCAAGTAATGGCTTTTAAAAATGTTTATTCATTGGATATCGCATTACAACTTGCCTTTTTGTATCATAGCTTCCAACTCACTTGCTATTGAGCAAGTTGCAAATGGATAGTTTCCATAAAGGCACCTGAGTGTTTAGCTGGGTCTGGATGCAATATCATCCCCTCCCCATACATTTGTGTTTTCTCTCTTTAGGCTGGAGAGCAACTTGCTGATGCAAAATTCATGACAACTGTAGCATTTAGCTTAAATGGCTAGATTTAGCACAGACTGATGCTCTTAAACTGAATAATTAAAATCAGAGTAGACTGATGGATACATTAACTGATTGGAGTTAGAAAGCACTTGGGAGCCTTTAGTCAGTCACATTGCTTGATTGGCTGAACATTCCTAGCCCTTTAAAATCTGCACAGATCAGAAGAGCATGTCTTGTGCAGTGGAAAAGATGCTGTGACAATTGGTTAATTGAAATTGTCTATAGATTCAGATGGGAGGCTACCCAAGGTTACCTCTGTTTGCATGAAGGGGAATCTTCCATTTGCTATTTGGAGGTTATGACCTGTGAAAGAACAGGCGCCTTGCTTTTTTCCATTGTCTTCTGCTCCTGAACTCCCTCCCCCCACCCCTGACCCTCTTTGATAGACAGGACACGGAGAGAACAACCAAGGACATCCTATAACATCATACAAGCATCAGGCGCTTCTATTAAATGATTGGGCTTATGGTTACGGGTATTTCTGGGGGTGTTCTCTAGTATATCAGCACAGGCAAGCCTTCTACCAGTGCAAACATCTGGTTAATAGCATTTTGGTCTGGATGGGTTCTTTTGAGAGGAAAGTGACTTAAATGCTGTCTTGATGTAAGCTCACAGCTTGAAATGTGTGTGTGTGTGTGTGAATGGTCTTGTGTGTACGGTCTTAAGTTGTACAGTCACTGCACCAATGTGCTTTTAGCTGCTGTGGCATAAACTACTTAATGGATCAGCTGAATAGTCTACAGCACAGGGTGCCTGACAGCTCCATGCAGTTTGGGGGGGAGGGGGGGATCACTACAGAAATGAAGATTATATATATATAGAATTTCATTTTAATTTGCTGCCAGTCAGTGACAAGGGCTTCACCCCAAAGCAATATTCCTCCTTGTCCTTGTTTAATTTTAATCTAGTTTTAAAAATAAATAAATACCAGTTAAAAATAAAGCCCCTCCCCCCCCCTCCCCAAGAGATGCTCACCCCAGGCAGTTAAAGTGAGGTTTTCAGGAAGGAGGAATTGCCAGGTACAGACAAACTCCCTGGATAGGCTTACTTTACCCAGTCCTATTCTTTCAGAAGAGGTGAAGGGATTCAGTGGATCTGTGCTGCTTTAATCATTTCCTCTAATTTACTAGTCGTATTTGTTGTCAGAGCCTGAAAAAGAAACCTGCACGTCCTGGAAGGGAACCTCAAGGGTCATCTAGTCCATACCCCTGCATCACTGCAAGATGCACCATACCCCGAGACCCATGTTGTACACTGCGTTTTCCCCACTGCATGCATGACCCGTGACATGGATCTACATGCATCAATGGAGAAAGTGCAGTGAACATGGGTCCCTGACCATACCCAAACAGAAAAACCCACCAACAAGAAACAGAGCCTATAAAAAAGACCTTCCTCTTGGGGATGAAGTTCTGCATGCAGTAGGTATCTAACTCAAAGGCTACAGTAAAAATAATAACCAACTGAATACCATCTGTCCACCAATTACTGGTAACAGACTTATCCAAAAGAAGGGGAAGTGAATTGAGAGAGGCTCACCATGCTTGTGCTTCGAGGCAAGGAAGCGGATTTTCTAGCGGACATTTCATTGCTTTGAGAAATTACAGTTTCTACAGGCAGGGCAGACCTTATTCTACACGAGGAGGCTCCATTTTCAAACTGTCCGAGGGAAGGTCCTGTATCCAAAGACAAAGACTTCTCTAACTTGCGTGTCCATACTCCAACCATAATGTCATCACTTCTCAAGCTCTCTTGGTCTGTCTCCCGATGAGCTTTCCCAACAAGAGTGCTTTCTTTCCAGCTCTCGGGAGCCTTCTTCTTAATACTCAGATCATCTAAACTTCTCCCACCGGACACCAAGGTGCTTTTCAGCTTAGCAGCTCGAAAGGTCCTGAGGCTCATGGGGTCAAGCACTCTGAAAGTTACTTCGTTAAGAAACTGAGAGAACTTGAGTTTGGCTTCAATTTTCTCTTCCACGACAGACAGGGAGCTTGAGGACCCTTGACTCACCACACTCAGGTCAGATGCAGATGAGCTGCTTTTGTTCTGTACCTTCTTCTGCCTCTGGAGCTTCTGGCTGGGATTCCCTGTTTTTGCTGGATAGAGAGAAGAGTGCTCCAGACTATGGATTTTTTCACCCCCTTTCTGGCAGTGTTTTAATCGATGGGATTGATAGCCTTCATCCTTATTTTTGCTTTTAGCAAAGCTTTTAGCATCTGACCTTGCGCTGCTCTGTAACTCAAAGCTGTCCTCACTGGAGCTGCAGGGTTTTGAGTAACTGTCCATGATTAAAACTCCAGAGAGCCTCCTCTCCATGTCACTTCCTGCTTCAGGTGCACATGTGCAGGCAGAGGCACAACAAGGTCTTTCTTCAGCTCTTGCCCTAGGCCCCTCTGGCTTTGTGGGTCTCCCATGAGCCACACACTCGACTTTAACTGGGGAAATTTTGGCCAACACCTCCATGTAGCCCTGTGTGCCAGTGTGCAAGTTAGCACCAATAAAGTAGCATTGTTCTCAATCCTTGACTAGCCATATAAGGCAGCAGAATTCTTTACAAAAACCGTACCGGTTCAGCCACCACACTTTACACCCATGTGCATCCCAGAATTACATATATGCTCCCAAACTGGATCAATAACACATTTGCATCATTTTAATTAGCCATACTAATCAACTGAATCTATAGCACATGCAAATTTTTCCAGGGTGCTAAGTGCATGGCTGGGAAGCATGGGTCCACATTGATCCAGACTAGCCTATGATATACTCCTGCTTGCTGAACTGTGAACTAATCTACAGTGATGTAAATCAATCCCTGCTAAGTAAGGTCTGGGGTGTTTCTGTTGCAAGGCTTTTTAAAATCAAATAACAGGGAAGGTCATAGTATAGTTTGCCCAGTCCTAATATTATCAGTGTCCGCTGTTCTGTTAGAAACTTTTGAAAGCCACTTAGAGGATCCATAAAAAAAGATGAGTCAAATAATCTTAATTCCTGCCTAGCTTCCCCTCACTATCATTTCTATTTTAAACGACAGCACATCAGATATTTAACGTAATGACAAGGACCACTATTTTAATGTTGTGGAAATTAGTAAGAACAACTTGTGTGTCTATAGTGCCATCCATGTGAGGCTTCCCCCACCTCCGTTAAGCATTTCTGAATACTTAGGAAGTGGAATCCCCATTTCATATCTAGAGAAACTGAGGCCCAGAAAGGTTTTAGGCAGATTGTCCTCCTGTGCTCCAGCTGAAATATTTTTTTGCTGGTGGTGTCATCTGAGGTGGTAGAAGAAGAGCCAAGGTGGCTACCTTGAGATCAAGCATTTATTCTTGAGCACCAAACGAGTGTAAGCAAGGGAAAGGCAGCAGCAGAGCTCAGAGTGCCCACCCATGGGTAGGGGCTGGATGTACAGGCCAGATCTATGATCTTGACCATCCCCTCTCTTCCCCTGACAAAGAGCACTCAACTGACCATGCATTCCATCTTGGTGTGTCTTTCTTTTGTCACACCCATCTCTTTCTCCAGTCCAAACCCTGCTGCTCCTTTCCCCTGTCATGCAAGATTTTCTTCATTATTCTCTATTTTGACACTGAAATAAATCAGACTCCACGGATTAAGCACAAATAGGAACAATTTGGGTGAAGTAGGTCAATATCTCTCTGTATTTTTGGAAGTGGCCTACTGGCCATTTTAAAAATACCAGAATGATGCCAACACCATCCACCCATCCAAAAAGGTTCCTTACCCTATTTAAAATTATACTAATCAAAGAAATGGATCCAGGGGCATAGCTAGGTGGAAATGGGCCCTGGTGCAGAAGATAGAACAGGCCCTCCGCTGGGACACTCCACTCCAGTGTGCGTAAGTACTCTACATGCACGTAGACCTCCCAGACTTGAGAGCCCCAGTGCTCCTATTATAACTATGCCCCTGAATGGATTGCTTCCCCATACCTGTCTAAAACACCACTGGTTTTACTTTAGATTCCTGTAAACAATGACTGACACATAGGGATGGGCGAACGCGGTTCGGGAGTTCGGACCGAACTCGGTCTGTTCGGTCGACCAAACTGAACTTCCGAACTGAACTAGAATTTCAAACCAAACCGAATTTCCGAACTCCGTTCTGTTCGCCCATCCCTAGTGGCAACACACGCCCAAAAACCTGGTTTTGAATGGCCGAACTTGGTTCGGAAGTTCGGAATTCGACTGAACTTGGCCTGTTCGGTTGACCAAACCGAACTTCCGAACTGAACTCGAATTTCAAACCGAACCGAACCGAATTTCCGAACTCGAATTTCAAACCGAACTGAACCGAACCGAATTTCCGAACTCTGTTCTGTTCACCCATCCCTACAGACACAATCTAATAGGCCATCATGCAATTACTGCCATGTTCTATTGCTCAAAGTCGCTGCTCAGATTAAAAAGTAAATCTTTTATTAATTATTATTATTATTATTATTATTATTATTTCCAACAGGACATTATATTTGGAATCCAGCTCACCGGGCAGTTTTTACAGGCAGCAAAGGATAATGTTCTCTACTTCAGTCATTTGAGTGGTCATTTTAAGTTTTGTGTAGAGTACTGAAATTGTATAAATCCCTCAGAGTAATTTTACACCTAACACATGTTGATTTTGTAAATGTTCCGAACCGTGTGATCACATTTCACACAAGAAATCCGTCGCTTTTATTAAGGATTATTGGCCAACTGCTTCTATTATTTCCCTTTGACTGTGCTGCTTCATTAGGCTTGAGGAAATGAGCCTACGGCCTTTCCCACACATGGGCGGCTGGTCACATGGATGCACACCCACCTCCACCAATCTACATGCATGGAGGCACCTCCGTTTTGTCCAATGCCTCCATGCATGGGGGATCGGTGGAGGTGGGTGGAGATGAGTGTGCATCCATGTGACCAGCATGTACCCTCACCCACCCGCACCCGTGGTCACACCGACTCCCCTCCATGCCCACTCAGTTGCCCACGTGGGCAAGGGGGTGTATGTTTAATGTGAAAAGGGTCTATATTAACCACATCTCAAGCCATTCAAAGATTCAGCTGTCACCTTTTGATGATTCACATTTTTCTGACCATGCTAGCATGACACTTTGATGGAAGAGCAATAGAGCAGCTTCCTGGGGTTTAGATGACTTCCTTAATAGAGGGAAGAAGCGAGAACACATGAGCAGAGAGGGCCGTGGCCAGTGATTCCCAAACTGGGTGGCGCCCATTAGTTCCAGGAATGGCATGAGGCTAGGTTAAAGTCAGGACTGGGAAAAAGCAGACAGCAGAGTGTATGTGCAGCTGTCTCTCTGACAGTGCCTAAAGGGCTGCACATGTACAGTCTCCTCCTCCCAGCTCTGTTCCCCATTTCCCCCTTCCTTTCTTCCAAAAGAGCCCATGCTGCACTCCCAGCTGCTACTAGAAGAAGCAAAGGAACTCATGAATCCAACTGCTGCCATGTGTGTTCCAGGACTAGCCAGTTCGCAGCAGCTCAGTAGGCAGCATAGGGGTGGCACAGATATGACTTTGTGGATTGTGGCCCTATAAGATAAAGCTTGGGAGCTACAGGTCTAGGCAGCACAGTTTAACCTGTTGCACAGGCAAGAGGCAGGAATGGGACCTGAAAGTTAGATAGTATGACCCAGCCAATCCCAGCAAGTATGACCTGGCCAATCACAAACAATTCCTGGTTGGCTTGACCCATCAGGCATCCAGACAAGTGTCAAAAACAGAGAGTTTCACTCTTCAAGTCAACGTTACTCTTTGGGTGCTTTTAGACAGATGGCATGAATGTCTCTGCTCCACCTCACACCTGGGCAGGCCGTCCGCCTAAGGTGGCCCGCCAGGCAGGGTAGAGGCAGGCAGGGTAGAGGCAGAGCAGGTGCCTCCTGCTCCACTCCAGCCCTGCTTGTGGTGCTCCAGAACACCCCAGAGCACTGCCAGTAGAATGGGCTGTCCAATCTGGGGCACTGGCCAGAGACGGAGCTGCGGTCCATCTGCTCAGCAGAGAGCAGCTGCAGCTCTGCTCTTGGCTCGGGTTTGCACCAGGAAATGCCATCCAATTGCAGGCAGCATCCTAGAGCGTCAGACGATCCAACCACAGCTCAGTGTTGTGGAGGAAGGGGTGCCACATGGGCAGACTACAGTAGCTGCCGGGTCCATGTAAACCCGACGCAGATGGGGAGGCACATGGGGGATGCAGGGTGGGCCACCACCGGAGCCATCTAAAGCCAGCCCTGGGTCCATCTAAAAACACCTAGGGGACAATCCAGCAGCCTGATTACACCGACCCTGACACGCGGTGCACAGCCAGAATGCGCGTGCTCAGAAGTGCATGCAGTGCTCTGGCATGTAGCACAGCCACACGAGGCAGGTCACACATAGGCATTTTTGCCCCATGTGGCTGTGCTTTGCGCACGTTCTGGCTGCGCACCGTGGTCAGCGTAAGCAGGCCACTGGATTGTCTCCTCTGTGTCCCTGAATGGCTCATCGGGCAGGCCATCTGCCTCTGAGCTAAAAGCCCTGGGTTCAAACCCCAAGGGTCCTTGACAGTCTGTATGTATAAAGTTACTTCACATTTTCTTAAAGAACACGTGAACTGTTGCCTGGATACATTGGAGTAGGATGCAGCAGAAACAAGTATGATAAAAATTCAGTTAATGAGCTTCTGATAATGAATCAATATTCCAACTAACCGTCTTGTCTGATGTGGGATGCATATGGGGACAGTGCTAATTAACAACTTTCAGCCTGGATGGCTTAGGGCATATCAAGATTTTTTGCAAAGGTACATTTTAGTTTATTTATGTGTTCTGTGCCATTTTACACAGACCTTTTGCCCACCTTAGGTTTTGAATGAAGATAGGACAGAAGACGTACTCTAAATATTAATTGATTCAGAGTACCATCTCCGTAGATCACACTTCAAGGAACTGACAATGGAATTCTTTTTTCTTCTTCTTCCTCTGGAAGACAAAGCACAATTTTTGCATCTACATTTTTCTAAATGAGATCTTTTAACCTTGTGAGGCTTTTATTTTTCATCTAATAGTATAAAGAGCAAATAGACTCTCACATAGCAATAGCAAAGGAGCCTGCAGTAGGTTGTTATGACAACTGGAAGTCTCCTAGAGTAGAGCTCTGGAAGAAGTTTTATTTTCTGGCCAGAGCTATTAAATATTGTCTGCATTAATTCTTCCATAATAAAGCATAACAACCTCTCTTTAGAGTCACAAAGGTGTGGCATGAGTAATGTTGCACTGGCCCAAACCTTTGGGGAAAGTCCACCTTGAGAGGCTCCGAATTCTCAGTTCGTAGGCATCCGCCCCCTCCCACAGAGTCGCTGCTCACTTGTGTGCATGCTCTCTCTCTCATAGCCACTATAGGCACGATCCAGAACCCCTGCACGCAGAGCTTACTCGTGCACGCGCATGCGCGCATGCACACTCTTGAGTTTTGCATGGTTTTTGTGCAGTTTGCACATGCGCCACAGTCCCTGTAAAGGAGGTGTGTGTGGGTTACATGGGTACATACACATGCATCGTGCATGCATCCACAGAGCTTAGAATCAGCTGCCCATTTTCCTTGTGCTCTGTCTCCCTCTTTCTGGCCTCTCTCTTGCTCTGGTGGCCACGCTTATAACCCATTCTCTCTCTCTGGTCACTGCTATGAGCAAGAGGGAAATCCAATCCCTAAAGATGGGGAAATAGTTGCTTCATCATTGTTGCCCTTTTGTGTCTCTTTCCATTTCTTCCCTAACCCTTTTCAGGCATGGTCACCCGACTTTCACACAGTATTCTACATCTGAGTGCACCGCCGAGTTCTATCGTGACGAGGTGACATGATTTTATGATGATAGTTGAAGATGTGCAGGAGGGAAGGGGTGACAGTGGAAACAATGGAGGCCAGGAGGCGGGACGGGAGGGGATCAAGGGGGCAAGTGGAAGGGTTGGAGGAGGAGAACAGGGAGGAGATTTCCTCAAGGGAGGCGGGAGGGAAGGAGGAGAGGAGAGAGGAGGGGAAGGAGAAAGAGGGGAGGGAGTAGGAAGAGGAGAGGAGAGGAGTGGGAAGCGATGTCGAGGCAGATCTTGTCTATCTTGGAGGTGAAGAAGGAAACAAGATCCTGAGCATAAAGGGAAGAGGGAGGAGGAAGACAGGGGGTCTTGAGGAGGGAGTCAGAGGTGGAAAACAGACAGCGAGGATCCCGAGAACAGGACTCAATGTGGGAGGTGTAGTAATTCTGTCTAGCGAGGGAGATAGCAGAAGTAAGGGAGGAGAGACAGAATTTGAAGTGAAGGAAGTCAGCATGAGAGTGGGATTTGTGCCAAAGGCGTTCAGCAGCACG
The DNA here is from genome assembly GCA_003113815.1 of Sphenodon punctatus. NCBI lineage: Eukaryota > Metazoa > Chordata > Lepidosauria > Sphenodontia > Sphenodontidae > Sphenodon > Sphenodon punctatus. The sequence goes on along the minus strand of QEPC01002847.1, from coordinate 289,151 downwards.
GGTGCAGGAGCGGAGGTGGCGGATACTGAGGGTGATCCAAGGATGGGGGTTGTGGGAGCAGGTAGGGTGGGAGGAGAGGGGGGCAAGGGAGTCAAGGGTGGTGGAGAGAGGGGCATTGAAATAAAAAATGGCAGAGTCAGGGGAGGAGGAATAGAAGACTGAGGGGAGAAGGGGGGAGAGAGAGAGGAGGCAAAGTCCAGGGGGCATGCAGGTTACGGAAGGGGTGTGGAGAAGAGGAAGAGGGACAGTGGGAGACATTGAAAGAGGCAAGGAAGTGGTCAGAGATGGGATGAGGATCAAAGGAGACATCAGAGACAGAGGAGTTCCTAGAGAAGACGAGGTCAAGAGAATGGCTGTTAGCGTGGGTGGGTGAGTTGGTCCAAAGGTGGAGGTTGAAGGAGGAGGTTAGTGAGAGGAAACGAGAGATGGAGGGCTGGGAAGGGACATCAACATGAATGCTGAAGTCACCGAGGATGAGAGTGGGGGTATCGCCAGAGAGTAAGAAAGTGAACCAGGACTCAAATTCAGAGAGAAAGGAAGAGAGAGAGCCAGGGGGGCGGTAGATGACAGCGACGCGGAGATGGAGGGGGGAGTAGAGGCGCACAGAGTGAGCCTCAAAGGAAGGGAAGGAGAGAGAGGGGGGAGGAGAAAGTGGTTGGATACATCCCTAATGATGAGCCTATAAACAGCATAACTAGCTTACTTTGGGAACTGGTTGGAAGATTTTGTTGGAAATAAATATTCTAGTGGAAAGGGAAACATCATTTTGTGAATCTTATTTTCCCATATTTTCCAACCAACATGACTAGGCTATACATTTAAATTGTAATGCATAGGTGCACCCTATTGACCTCAAAAGCTCTCTAAAAAATGTCATGGGTGATACTTGACACTGGCAGACTAAACCAGTGACTGGATGGACCACAGAACTTACAAATAGATTGGATGGGTGGACTTACCCATTCAAATTTCTTGCTGAACAGCTATTTCCAGTCTCTTTGGTATCTAGTTTTGTTAGGGTTCTCTATATGTTAATGGAAGTTTTCCTTAGTGATGAAACAATCAAATCACCTTTTCTAAGGCTGTTTTTAAACTAACCGTGATGGGTGGGGGGATGGGTGTGTGGCCGCAGTTGATGGAGGTGGGTGTGTGCTCGTTCCCATGGGCGCTCACCCACCTCCACTCGTCTCTACCCATGGAGCATTGGACATTGGAGCCCATTTCTCCATGCATGGGTGATGGGTGGAGAGGGGTGTAGCATGGGAGTGCACAGGCACCCCACCCATCCCACGCAGCTTTCACATGGGCGCCTCCACCCATCTCCAGGCAGTGGGGGCATCTTGTGTGAAAAGGGCCTGCATTTGGAAATTTGATTTGAATTCAAAGTTAAATTTTGAAAATCTAATTTTTCTAAATTTGTCCAGAATGACACATTAAATTCAATGGCAAAACTCCCATTGTCTTCAGTGGTGGTTGATAGTCCTGCCCCCGTGTCACTCATTTGTTGGCATATTTGGCCCAATCAATATTCAGCAGTATTTGGCAGTTCTCTTTTAAGCTCACCGACTGGGTAACTCACGTCCCATAATAAGGGGGTTTGGATGAGGGCATACAATAGAAGCTGTGCTGAACTGTGCTAGAAGCACAGCCAACCTAATGAGCTAGCAACCTAATAAATTAGACAAATTTGGAATCTATTGGAACTTGGACAGGGCATTCATTTCAGAAAATGAATTCCCAAACTTGATTCATAAATCTATATTTGCATATTCAACCTTTCAAACCATAACCTTTCCTTAACCTTAACCTCTACTTTTACCAAACTTTAAACACCAATCTTAGGCCACTTTCACACCTGCACAGTTTCCCAGCATTAGATAATTAGTGGATGTTCCCATGACATCAGTAATGCAGGTGGGGAACAATTGCTCTGCACTCAATCTTCCACGCTACCAGAATTTATTTTACCGCAAAAGCCCTTTCAGACCTGCTTGGCTTTGTCACATTAGAACTCGGGGAGAGACTTCATAAATGGATTTAGCCCCTCCCTCCACCTGTATCCCATCTTCCCATGGGTGGAAAGACATGCAATGGCAGGAAGCCCTAGTGCAAGAGAACAGCAATATCTGCCATTCTCTGGTGAATTTTGGTGTGTGCTGCTACACTGCTAACTGTGAATAATCAGTTGGGCTGGACTGGTGATGCTCCTGGCATAGCATTTATTTTATTTAATTATTTAAAATTTATATCCTGCCCCTCCTGCCCTCAGGGCAGCCTGGGATGGTGAACAACATTCAATAAAAATATTAATTTTTTTAAAAAACAATTTAAAATTGCAATATGTGGGGGAAAACCCCACCCCCCCACCCCACCCCTACTCCTCGCCAAAAGCCTGACGGAACAGCCAGGTCTTACATACACACCGAAACAGCAGGAAAGTGGGAGTCAACCGAGCCTCCTTCGGGAGCGAATTCCACAGCACAGGGGCGGCCACCGAAAAAGATCTAACATCAGTGGCCACCGACCTCACCTGGGGAACCTCCAAAAAGGCTCCCACGGACGATCTCAAGGGT
>QEPC01002847.1:266631-285456 GCA_003113815.1 Sphenodon punctatus | reverse complement strand
ACACACACACACACACACACACACACACACACAGAGTCACTCAAACAAACAAATCATAGCTGTGCAAAGCAATCTAGGTCTGACTTTTGTACACTGCCTTAATTATAGTAATAGGAGACCAAATTGCAGGTTTTGAAGTAGGAGGCCTGACTTGCTTATTCACTTTGCTTCACGCAGACATTGCTGTGCAAGCTATCCTCAATTTCATATGACTACCCCAGCCATTGTCAACGTAATGGAGTGCCATTTATATTATTGGAAGGATATTATAAGTTTGCTCGAAGGGAAATTTCAAGGATGAGCTACATTAGCACCACTCTGGAATGAATTTTCTCTGAATAGTACTGGTGTTAATTCCAGATTCGGTCTTTTAGAAATGCCATGGGTATTTCCCACTTCCTAACAACAGTCTTGAAAATGTTTGTTTAGAAGACCATCAGGCAAAGTCTCAGAGTAAAGCAGTGTTACATAGAAAGAGGACAATTTCAGAAACACTCACTTGGGTCTTCACAAATGTAGTTTCACAGTGAATGCTATATCTCATCTTGCCACAGAAATTATATTTCTATAGGTGAAAATAAATGTGCAGCTGACACACCGGCTACATGCTCTGAGAGAGGGGTGACCCTAGTGGGATCAGGTCGGGGCATGGAACTTACGTGCACCCAACCGGGCTGGCCGGCGAGTGTGCCCCTGAACAGAACAAACACGTGGCTGGACGGCCCTACCCCCAGCACACCCCCAGAGCCCTGCCCCCCACCACGATGGGCAGCCATCTTGGTCAATAACAAGCAGTCATGGTGGCCAACAATGACAGTGCGAAGAAGTATGCAGTCCCACTATGGCCTGCCTGGGCTATGGGCCTGGAATCATCCAGGGGACCACATTTAGGTCAGTCATCTAACCAGGGCAGCAGCGGGCCCACATCTGGTGACCTGGAAACTGATGCGACAGTGAGTCCCTGGCGGACCACAGCGAGCCCTCGTCACATTTGGTTTCACCCATTCTCTGCCTATTCCAAGGGTGTGGAAATTAGCGTAGCGCAAGAACAACAGCTGCCTGAATGTAAGTCTGGTGGAGGTGCAAATAGGAATTGGGGCAATAGGCCTGGGGCTGCAGTGGCCCATCCTAACCTAAAAGGCCCTGTCCTTGGATGTCTTGGAAGGTACAATGTGGTACCTATTCGGTGTTGGGTATCACCATGCTGAGCTACTGAGACAGCTCTGCCGGACCATGGCATTTGCCTAGAGACAGGTCTGCTGCAGAAGTTTCAGTGAGTGTTTTTACACACACATTTTTCCTGCATGTTTGCTGTTACATCCTGAATGTTCTGTGTGTCTAAATCACTCATCCAGATCTTAAACGTCTGGCTCTTTGAACTTCTGCATAGAACTTCTCCCAGAACTTTTGTGTGTAAAATGTTCTCCTGGTAAACTGCTTTACTCCAGGCAGCTGTGGTCACTTGGTTTCCATGGCAGCCTGTCACATCTACAGCTGCTGCTACTTTAGGCTGCCTCAGGGCAGTGTTTGTGTGAAGAATGCATCCAGGAACTGCCTCAGAGCAGTGTGTGTGTGTGAAAAATACATCCGGAACTTACTTGTGGACTTGTAAACTCAGAAGATTGAAAAATCCAGAACTTTAAGGTGTGTGTAAAATGCCCAGTGGAGAGGTACCCACCACCTGGTCTTAGGTCAGGGTGTGGGAACTACCAAGTTCTGGGGTCAGGAATTCCAGCTTGTGAAAGAAAAGGCCCATGTTACAGCACTGGTCACTGGCTAATAATGGTAGGGACAGATCTGGTGATGTACTTGGTGGATCCTTAAAGATGGCCTCAACTCCCGCACATGCTGTATCCGTGTATGTCATGAGGAGAGACCAATTTATGGTAGGACAAAACAGCAGGTTTCCCTGTGTAGTGAGAGCGTTTCTGAGGTTTATTTCCATTACTACACCTCTGCCATAATCAATGAGGTGGACACGCACATTCTGGTGCATGCTTCTTGGATGATCAGGTCCTGCTTGCTCCTGCTGTTTGGCTTCCTTTGCTCATATAGCTCCCCTTTGACCTGAGGGAAATAGCTGCGTGCCTCACCCGCAGTTACTCCATAAAGACCAAATGTAGCACTGTCCATGTGCATGTGTTGGAGAGAGACAGATATCATCTCACTTCATATTATCCGCTGGACACTTGTACAAACAGGACTGGCCTTACTATAGGGCAACCTGGGGTAACCGCTCCAGGCCCTGCTCTTTTGGAGGGTCCCACAGTGGCACCTGTTTTCACCAGAGCAGGGTTTGGGAGGGTCACACACTCTCCAAGTGGGGCCCCCCAATAGAACCACCTTTAGGGCCCCATGGAGGGTGAAACCACAAAGGGTCCCACCTTTTATTTTTGCCCTGGGCCCCACAAATTCTAAGGCCAGTCCTGTGTACAACTACTGCATGCTCCGAGTAGCCCTGTCTAATTTTGAGTGCCAGGAGGTCTGTGTGATCTGCAGTATGCACCACTGATTTCCAAATTGTTTTCCTGGTCCAAATCCAGAGTCTGGAATAGCTTCCCCAGCTACAGCCATGCTGTATAGAGAGCATAGACATAGGCTCTCTCTCCTAGCACTTTTTCCTTTAACCGACAGCCCTCTCAGGCAGTGGCTCTAAGAGCACATTCCCACATACAGCAAATCAGTGCTTGTTTCTTTCCCCTGCATAATTTAATGCTGTGGGAAAGTCTCCATGCACTTAATTTGCTGTACTTGCGTTTGTTAAACAAACGCATGAGAGGGCAGCAAAAACCCACCTTTATAGAAGCGCATGTCCAGAGACCCGCATGGGTCCTGCTGTGAGAGCGCTGCATTCCCCTAGTGCATGGCCAGAAGTCCTCTCTTCACTTCCGGGTTCCCTGCTGCCGCCGCTTCAGAACGTCACTAGCGCATTCTGTAAAGTAGTTTGAATGCGCTAGTGACATGCTGGTGTGAATGAATGTAGGCGCATTTTTAAATTGCCTGCATTCACAAACACCAGCGTGTTTCAATATGTGGGAATGCGCTCTATTGTACTCTACATGCCAGTGCTGTAGCAAGGCCGTGGAGGGTCCATGCTTAGTTATGGGGTGGGATCCAGAGGGAGGATTGTTGGGGCAGTGCAGTAGAAGATAGCAGCTCTTGAGGGGTTCTGTGGGCCTCCTCACTGCCACTGGTGCTGTTGCGGATCCCCAGACACCCCCCAACTGCCACTACCCCCACCACTCCTGAGGGCCCCTCCAGGGCACACATTCCCTGCTGTCACTGCCACCATCACTGCTACTCCCGTCCCTGGGTTCCTTCTGTGGCTGCTGCCGCTGCCACCACTCTTGAGGTTCATGATGCTGGCGGTAGGGCCTCCACAGTGGCAGCAACAGTGGTGGAGGAGGCCCAGGGACCAATTCAAGAGGAGCAGCGGCAATGGTGGAGATGAGCCCAGAAACCCCTACAGGAGCAATTATGGCTGTAGTGGTTATGGGCACCACCTTGAGAAGTGAATCCTTCCTACTGCTGCAGCGATAATCCTGAACTCTGCCTCCTCTCCTGTTCCAGTTTCACTCTATCCCCCACTCCAGCGTCCTTTGCTGCAGGCCCTACCACCATTTCCTGGGCCCTGTCCATTGTCAGGCCAGACTTGCGGCCCTTCCAGCCTGGGCTCACTACACCCCCAATACTACACCACTGCTAACTGCCCTCACCTCCATTGGAGCAGTATCTGAACACCTTGCGGTCTTTTATGTATTTATTCTTACTACACCTCTAAGCCGCACAGAGAGATGAGCAGCCTAGTCCTAACCAGTGTTGTACAGGCAGAGCACTTTGAGGATCAAATCTTAAGTGACTTACCTAAAGTCACATTGGTCATCTGTGGTGGATCAGGGACCCAGATCTTCTAAATTCAATATCCTCTAACCATTGAACACCCACCTTCCTGTGCATTTTAGCTGCTCGCAGAATCATCATTGAAGCCAGCCATAAAACTGCTAGATGAACCTTTCACACCAGTTTTATGATGGAGAACTGAGCTTAACAGAGTCTGGTCCTGTGACTCTTGGAAAAGCTTTCAGGCATGGTAGAGACATATATTCAGTGTATCAGTGTATCATAATAAAGGCTATTCCCAGCCTACTTTATGGAGGGGAAATAACCGCAGCCTCTTACTCTAGTAGGCTGGCGGTCCCGCAAAACTTTTTTCTTTGCAGCAGTTTAGGGGCTCCTAAAGCATCCCCGCTTACTATGTTAAGAGTGGAAACAGGGACACTGTCCGTTTTTTTACCAATTGTGTCTCAGATTCTTCTCCTTTTGGAAGAATATAATGAAAGGAAATTCCAATTTGGCTACTGATTGTTACTTAGAAGAAAAGGAACATGTGGGATCTCCCCAATATCCATGGATAAAGAATTTAAAGCACCTGACTAGTGCTATAGGTCTCCCGATGGAAGAAGACGGTCTGCCTGACAGCAGACCCTCTAAGCGGGAGTTAAAGGAGAAAATAAAAGACTGGGCCAATAATAGGGATTTGGAACTTTTACAACAAAATAAAATTTCAGTGTATTACCCTCGGGTTAAGACCTCAGTGAAATTAGAATTTTACTTGGAAAAAATCCAGGATTCTAGACTCTGGAGGCTTTTTATGTTATTTTGTTTTAGTTTGTTTGAAACGGCTGAAGTTATGGGTAGGAGGGAGGGCGTACCAAGAGCGAGGAGGACGTGTATGTCATGCCCATTGGTACTGGAGACGCTGCTCCATATAGTCTTGGAGTGCCCCAGGTATGCTGTCCCTAGGGATCTTTGGATCCAACCGGTGTTGGACGAGGGCACCCTGGGCCACCCAAAATCTTATGAGGAGCTTTTAAGTTTATCAGATGAAGCCCATATTAAAGCGGTTTCAATGTTTTTATTAATAGTGACCCGAGAACGCAAAGCAGTGTGAAATTGGTTAACTTGCTGGGTATGGCACTGCTTTGCGGGTGAATGTATATACTAGATAATGGGTGTTTTCAGATGTGATGGGGTGGCTTCGCCCCGTCCCGAAAACAACCCGGAGATTCCCCGCCGGGATCACTCAGGCACGGCAAATAGACGTGCCGGGGATCCCGGTGGGGAATCAGGGAGGGGACGCGGCCGCACAGCCCCGCCCCCTCCACGCTGCCTCGCCATCTGCCCTCTGGGGAGACGGGCGGCGAGGTCAATGCCGCCGCAGCATCTGGTCAAGTTCACCACGGCCTGGAATCCTGCCGGGGATTCCGGGTCGTGATAGCTGAGCAGACGTTACTTTTTTTTTATGCCCACCTGGAATCACTTTCACCACGCTTCAGCCGATTTTCGTGCCGGTAGCCTGGGAAGCGTGGTTGAAATTGACCCCATGTGGGTATTCAGTGTGGCGAACATCTGGCGGCCGCCGAACAGACGTGCAGGGCACAGTGATTACATGTAGGTATTCAGCGTGGTTCACTGTGATCTCGTCACATCTGAAAATACCCAATGACTTCCTTTTGGTTTGATTATTCTCCTTTGAGTTATATGCCTTTTATAGTGTTATATCTTCCTTGTTTTTACCCTAAATTTGATGTATTGTGAATAGCAAATATTTGCTGAACTAATAAATTATATGGTATGGTATGGTATCACGTCCCACTTTTTTCTTCCTATGCCTGTCTGTCAGAAACGTTAAATCCTACCATAAATGCAAATATTCTGAGGAAGGTGACAGACTAGAAGGTTTCTGCTAATTCAAAAAAAAAGAAAGAAAGAAAAGAAAGTGAGAAAGTATATTGGAGGTGTGGAACCAGCTCTAACTGAAGGGTAAAATCCCTCACAATCTCATTATGGCAGAATGCTTCTATAAGTGCCCATTGTGAAGCAGCACAATGTTTGCCCTGACTTGGCTCCTGGAATGAATTGGTTCCACCTTAGGCCACTTTTAGACGAGACAAATTTTGCGCATGATTGGTGGAAAAGGTGCATGTTTTAATGCTCGTTTAAACACCTAAACTGTTTTAAATGCACATTTGCCATGATTGTGTAAAAGCCAAAACTGTTTTGAATGTGGTTTTGTCCACTTTAAACCACTTTGATGATCAGGGGTGCCAAAACCGGTTTTAAAAAATACACATTATTTAAATCTGCATTTACAAAATCACATTAAAAATGGCTCGTCTAAAAGTGCCCTTAGACAGGGCCTTTATAAATCTGAGCTAGCACAGTCAGTCTGGGAGCATCAGGAAAGAGAACAGGAGGAGGTGAGTTGGCTACTTGGGCCAGGGGTCTACAAGCCAGGGGTCTAGGAAAGGGCTTGCATCCTTATAAAATGACCAGAAGCCTAGAGAGCAACTTGCCCAGCAGATGAGACCAGCCATTTGATGTGGGATTATAAACTGTTCAATAAATCTCATGAGGAAGAACACTTTGGCTCCAGCTCTCCTCAAGAAAACGTAGGAGAAATATCGAAATGAACATTTGCACAGAAACAGATATTCACATATTCTCCAACAACCCATGTTCTCCCAGTTTGTCAGGAATTTGGTCCACATTTTTTTATTTTTCAAACCAAATATCTGAAACTAAATGACCAGAGACCTATCCCCTACAAATGAGTATCCAAATGAAGCAGACGTTATAAGTGTTTTGTACTTATTTTGTTGGACCTGAATCAAAGCAGGTGAAGTCAACAAATGTAGTATTCCTCACAGATATTCATTTCAGCTCTTCTTGTGACTGCTCAGCACCACAAAACCTTATCCTTGGTGAATTCTTCTACCACCGGGGCGTTGGATAGGGTTTTGCCCCTGTGAGCTACATAGCCTCTGAATGAATGTGTCCCAGTTAAAGGTGTCAGCAAAATTACATTGAGGGGAAGATAGGGGGCAGGAGAGCTGCTTAGGTTTGTTTGTTTTAAAAAATATATATTTTTAGTTTTAAATGAAAATGAATGAAAGAAAATGATAATCATTTGCTTATTCATCTGTTTTCATAACATTAGTAATGAACACAAATGGGGCTCCATTCATTTTTGTAACTAATAGAAAACATTACAGATGCACACCCCTACTTCCCAACAGTCCTGATTCAACCAAGACTGTCGCACTTTGAGAGATGAATCCTGCTGTCCTGCCTACAGGGGATCAAAGTCTCTCTTTGAGGATAAAGGGTGAGAGGCAGGCTTTCAAGCATCAGACACCTCTTTCCAGATTGCCTGCTTGAAAAACACTTGATTCGGGGACATACTGAAGGAATGGAATGGAATGCAAGTTGGAAATTATGTGAATGATTGAATGAGAATAGTCTTTAATGGGCAGTAACAAAATGCAAAAGAGCTGCATCTCAGACAGTAAAATATATGTCAAGTGCAACGAGGCTATAGAGTGTGACATAGAGAGACATAGAAAAGTTGGAGAGGATACATGGAAGAGCAACAAATGGTAAGTAGCTCAAGTGGTAAGAGTATGTGCTTTGCATGTATAAGGTCCCAGGTTCAATTCCATGCATCTCCACTTCAGAACCTCAGGTAGCATGCCTGGGGACTTGGAAGGGGTCTCAGGTAACATGCCAGGATGGCCTCTGCTGGAGACCGTGGAAGAGCTGGATTTGGACCCAAATTTGAAACCCCTGCTGCCATGTCAGGTTGTGACAATACTGGGCTAAGATAGACCATTGGTCTGACTCAGTTAGGCAGTTTAGTTTAACAAAGATGGGTGATTTCAGACGATACGGGGCCCTTTGGCCCCGTACCGGAACTACCGGCTTCGTTCCCCGCCGGGGTCACCCCGTAACGGCACAACAGATGTGGCGCGCCGCAAACAGACGTTCGAGACACGGTGACCACAGGTGGGTATTCACCATGGTTCACCGTGATCTCGTAACATCTGAAGACACCCGATGTTGTCCCTGTGAAGACCATTATTCAGATAAATAGCAGCACATGCAGTGCCAGTCTGAGGCAGGCACCTGGCATGGCAGGAGGAGAGAGTCTGTAGGAGGAAGTATGTGGAGCAACCCAAAAGACAGACAGACANTTTTCGTTGGTCACGGCCCGGGGTCCGTTTGACCACGCTTCCCGGGACCTTCCCCCGGCTAGCCCGGGAAGCGTGGTTCAAACGGACCCCATGTGGGGTTCACCGTGGCCAACATCTGGCGCGCCGCAAACAGATGTTCGAGACACGGTGACCACAGGTGGGTATTCACCGTGGTTCACCGTGATCTCGTAACATCTGAAGACACCCGATGATACAGAGTTTGGAACAAAAGCCATATGGGGACAGGTATGGTGGAAGGATCTGGTTATGTTTTGCATAGAGAAAAAAAATACTAAGGGGGTGCATGGAGTAGGATTATCATCTCCACAAATATTTGAAAGGCTGTTTGAATTGTTCTCTCTTGCACTGGAGGGCAGGACAAGAGCCAATGGGCACAAGGTAAAGGCAGTTTTAGTTCTGTCCAGCTCTGCAGCTCTGAATACTGATCAGCTGTTTAGTGCTAACAGCTGATTGGCATGGACAGCTGAAATCTTTCTCCAGTCAAACTGGGTACTCACAGATGTGATGGCACTGCTGTCGTCCCGCCCAGGGGTGGGGAGAGCTACCCCAGACCAGGGAAGCTCCAACGATGGGAACAGACATCCGCATTGCCTGCCTTGGCCTGAGAGGGAGAGGCGGAGAGTGCTGTGCGGCCTGCCAGCTCCACTCCTGCGCTGTGGCTGGTGACCCGCTCCCCCCCCCCACCATAACAGGCATCCATAACTGGCTTCCGTAGGGCATTGTTAGATGTGCGCGGGGGGCTCACGCCTGAAAATAACGCACTGGTGAAACAGCACATGGACAGGGTTTAGATGAGTCAGGAGGTGCCTTATCCGGGCTCGTGCTTTCTTTAATGGCGCTAATGAAAGATCTCATCACCGAGGTCTTTCATTAGCACCTTTAAAAAAAGTGTGAGCGGGGATACGGCTCGTCCCTGCTCATCTAAACCCCGCCCATGCGCGGCTTCACTGGCGCATGATTTGCATGCGTGAGCCCCCCATGCACATCTAAAAATGGCCACAGTGACCCCGCATGCCAGGAAAAGCTAGGGTCAGGAACATATGTTCTTGTCTGACTCACCTGCAGCTAGGCGCAGACTGTGGGCCCACATTGTTCCAGGCCCACATTTATTATTAATGATTAATTAATTATTATTATTATTTTATTAGATTTTTTTGCCACCCCCTCCTGCCTTCACAGCTCGGGGACGCTCACAACATTTTAAAATACAAAGGTACATAAAAACATTAAAAACAATCAAGAGTAAAACTAAAACCAAAATAAAATCAAAAATTATCCCCCACTCCAACCCCCCACCCCTCACCTGTCTCCCTCACCAGAGGCCTGGCGGAATAGCCAGGTCTTACAGTGTCTTCACAAAGAGGGGAGGTCCAGGGCCATGTAGACCTCCAATGGGAGGGAGTTCCACAGCCGCGGTGCAGCCACCAAGAACACCCTCCTCATTGTTGCCGCCCGAGAAATCCAGGGGACCTCAAAGAGGGCACCCCCAGCCAACTGCAGGGGTCAATCCAGAACCCAGGGAGTGAGGTGATCCTGCAGGTAGGTGGGGCCCAGGCCAACACATTTCCGGCCCAGTTGCTACCCATGTGGGGTGTGTTATGGAACCACATCTGGGGGGCCCAGAACAAACATTCAGGCATCAGGCTGGCCCAGCTGGGCCAAAGCGGGGCTGAGCCTGGCCTGCATGATGTCTGTTAACACCCACTGATGCAGCTACAGAAAACTGCAGGCCATGGCTTAAAGATCTACTTACAGCATGTGAGCTGTCGAGTGAGTATCACTGCTTTAGCTCAACTCGAATTTATTGGCTTGCACAGGAGTTACTGGGGAAAATTCTGTGGCCTGGCTTATGCAGGGGGTTAGAAGAGACGATGATCTTAATATTTCCTTTTGGCCTTGATGTCCATGAAAGGAACTGGGAATCATGGTCCATTACCCCTGGAGAAATATCTAGTCTACGCAACTGGTTCTTGAGTAGTTGTGCCCTTCAGAAGCTCTCATTTCAGTTCCGTTTCCTGCTCCAGCCAACCCTGTTCCTCCCAATAACTTATAACAAGACAAGTCACCATTGGTCACTTTTGCTTCATTGTTGCATGGTAACAGCCATGGAAAAGATCCTGTGGAATGACTGCCCCTTTAACTGCATTGACACATAACTGCTCAGGAATACCTCTGCTGTTTCCCCCACTAGATTTTCCTAGGGGGCTCCTAGCGGTATTTTCTGAAATTACACTACCACGCTCAGATCCAATCCAGGGTACCGGCTGCCACCCCGCCCTTACCAGGCTTTGCCCCAAACCATGGAAGCACTTACCACTGGCTGTTCTGGGTGGTTTTCCGAGATCATAACCAGTGGTAACTGCTGCCACGGTTTGGGGCAAATTGTGGTGAACATCTGGCAGTCGCCAAACAGAAGTGATGGTGGTTTTGGCTCGGGGGGGGAGGAGGTCAAGTGTGGCAAAGTGTGGCATCGTCACTTCTGAAAATACCCTAGGTTTCTCATGGGGCTTGTGGTGGGGAGATTCTGCAATGACCCCAAGCTACTGCTGCTTCCCACGTGTTTGTGCCTCCTGCCCTGGTTTGGTAGTTCATTTCCAGCAGATCTGATGAGCTAAGAGAGCTTCATGGGAAAGGGGGCTATGAACATTCATGGATTTATATTCCTGGAATGGTAGAAAGTAACAACATTTCCATATCAGGTAGGAACCTGCAATGCAGTTCATCTTTGTCTCCTATAGTTAGGTGATTAAAGTGCACTATAATTAAAAAATAATTGGGCCTGTGGATAACACTAGTTTAATAATGAATAATGACGCAATCTGTCTTATGGCACTGTTCCATGTAGGTGCCTTTTAGTGAAACGGTAGTGTTAAAATCTCCCAAGACAAGAAATGACTAAACATGCTAAACCCTATCCAGATTTGAGGAAGGCTTTCTCAAACAGAAAAGTCTTGATGGCCCACTTAACGGTTACTCATTCTCAAGCAAAGCTAATGCTTTCAGGATGGTTACTCTACTGCCCTAGGGCTGTAAAAAGAAAACTACCATTCTTTCCCTACAAGTCTCTTGGGTCTAGAAAGGCTTCTTCTTCTTCTTACTTAAGGGGATGGGAGTGTATGGGAAAATGAATAATAGAAACATGGTGCCTAAGCAATATATGCACCTTGAAACAATAATGCTCTTTAATTTTCTTTTAGGCTGCCATATCTCATTGAACATAATTATCTGATTTGCTGTTTGCTAATACCAATTAAAACCACCACTGACATAGTCATCAGGAGGGGAAGGAAAGGAAAATAGTTGCACTCTCCTGGCTCCCTTATGGCCCCTCCCCTTCCAAACATTGTGATATCATGATGCTTGGAAAAGGGGTGTGGCCACATCAGAAAGGGTTGAGGTGAAGTGGCTCTCCCACCCCTGGCCCCCTATAATGTAATTCCGAGAGCACCCTTGACTGTGGATAAAGGGCTATTTAAAGACCTTTAGAGGCTCAGGGCAAATTGATTTTTAGGCCCTCTTCAACACCACATAAAAAGTCACTCCCTTCTTTGCTGCTCTACTGCACATCCGTGGGCAGCTCCTGCCTGCTTCAGCACCTTATTACACATAAGGAGATTGGCTGAGAACAGCAATCCTGGGATGGGAGAGGTGAGTTCTCCCCATGTCACCTACCATGAATTGGAGTGCAAGGGGGGGGGGGGGAGGCAGGGAGTGCAACCAGCAACAGCAGATGAATTGGAACGGAACTTACCTTTCCCCTCCGAAACCTGAAGGAGATGGATGAGAGATCCAATCACTGCAGCCCCTAGATGGGCCCTCCGCCATGAAATACAGGCGGGGGGTGGGTGGGTTTTGCCGCACCCTGCTGGGGAGATGGGCATGGAGGCGGTGACTGGGGGGGTGCAGAAACCCCATGCGTTCGGGCCGGGGACCTGTGATAGGTCACCCGGGCATCACGTGTCCAGCAGGCTGGGCCGGGATTGTTCGGCGTGGGGGTAGCCCCTCCTCCTTTAAGGGGGGGAGGAGGAGGCAATACCGCCCGTGCGTTCTTCTTCTTCCCAGGCATCTCATTTGCGCCAGATCACCACAGGAATAGGCAGCAGCGGCACTCGCTGCTGCAGCAACAAAGGAAATGGGGAGGCTGAAGAAGAGGGCAGCACTGCCAAAAGAAAAGGGGGCTGTCTGGGACGGGTTCCCCCCCCCCCGCGGCATGGCCAGGCAATGAAGGAGGAAGCAGGGTGGAGCCGCCAATGAGGGGTGAGATACAGGGCCACCTCCAGGCCTGTGAGGCACTGACGGCAACCCTGAGGCAGGAGAGAGCGGGGGATGGAAGGGAGGTGAATCCTCCAAGGGATCAGGAGAAAGAAGAGGCCCTGTATGGCCCCTCCCCGAAGGCCACATGGAGGCAAGGGACAGGGCCGGGAAGCCACCCGGTCAGGTGTGGGACTAGGCCCATAGCCACACCAGCTAGATATAGGCGAGGCGGGCATGAGATGGGTTCGAGCCTCCGCCCCCCACAGAGGGGTTCCCCTGGAATGAGTGAGGCAGCAGGGAGTTGAGAGGGCCTTGTACCCGCCCAGGGGTTACCTACAATTGAAGAGATGCAGTGGGTTGCCCCACCAGATGGGGGTGCTGAGGAACTAGGAGGTGCTAGCCAAGGGATCACATGGGGGGATGAGGTGGCCCAAACAGGGCAGGGCCAAGGAGATGGCATGCACCATGGATGCCTCCTCCCGTTGGCTACCTTGGGAGCTCCCCAAAGGGGGTGCCATCAAGGGGATAGGGGAGGCAACTTTGTCTCAGCAGATGAGACTGACAAGAGAATGAGGGACCCACCATGCGAGGAGGGTGATGAGACCGAGACCGAGGGCATGGGGGATCAAGAAATGTGGGACTGCATACAGAACCTGGAACGAGAACTGAGGGCGATGGAGGAGTGAAGGAGGAGAGAGGGCCAGCGACCCAGAGAAGAAGCCAGGTGGGACCCCCCAGGGACGACAGAAGGTGAGTACAAATGGGGACCTTGGGGGTACGGGGGCAAGATGGGAGAGCAGAGCCAAGATATGCACTGGTTGGCAGATACAGATCCCTGCCTACAACAGCAGTTGCTAAAGTGCAGGGCCCCTACTTACCAGACAGGAGGCATTGACGCAGTGGGTTTTGCTAGCGGCCAAGGAGACGAGCAGAGTATAGGCCAGTGATCTGCACAGGTGGGCAGCCAGTGGCCAGCAGCACAGATGCTGTGGTGAAACGGCGCATGGGTCAAGGTCACCCTGGTGCCCCCCCTCCTGGATATTGCGCTGCAGGTGGCGGTTTCCATCCTGGGGGGAAGGTGGGGCATGGAAGAGGACTGGTTCCGGGGGAGGAGGCGACGAGCATGTCAACGGTCGCTAACCCTCCTCGGCTGGCTGCTCCCCCCCCGGGCGGGGGATACTCCGAACTTTCTTCCCCCATAGGGGAACATTTAGCAAACACCACACGTGAAAGGATTTGGAGGGGTGAATACATCAATATCTTTGCGTTGTTATTCAGCGATCCTATTCTGGATCCCCCTGAAAAAGATGATGAGAAGGAGAGAGAGAGGTTCCATCAGCCAAAGGCAGCCAGAAATTGGGCAAATTGGTCCTCTGCATTCTCAATTTATTTGGGGGTAGTCCTGGAGGTCTTCCTGGAAAGGGCCACTGAACTGCTTAAGTACGCGGATATAGTTAAGAGAGCATACGGCGTTGGCTCCCTGGGTGCGTGGCTAAGGTATGATGAAGCCTTCCGACACAGAGCATCCTTTACCCCAGGGCTCCAATGGGACTGCCACGCGCAGGACCTGTGGCTCGACTGTATGGTCGACACAACTAATGCTCCCAAGACAGATAGAGGTCATCATGTATTAGTAAAAGGGGGAGTGGCCCCAGCTAATGACCCTAACAGATGTGATGCTCGACGGGGTGTGTGTGTGGGGGCTACCTGTTGGGAGTACAGCAGGAATGGCAGGTGCTTGCGAGGTACATGTAAATTCCGCCATGCCTGTTAAGTGTGTGGAGGTGCACATACTTCTTCAACCTGTTACAGGGGCAAACCCGTGGTCAGTAGGAGAAACCTACAAGGAGCAGGACCGGGTCCAAACACTCAAGGTGGTCAGCAAGGAAGCGGAAAGGGAAAGGGGCCCAACCCCAATTAATGTCAAGGGACTTGCACTGGCCATGACCCACCATCCTGATAAGAGAGAAGTTGAATACGTTTTAAAGGCTTTTAAGTTCGGTTTTGATAGCTCGGCAGGAGACGTCCCACAGGGGTGGAAGCCAGGCAACCTCAAATGTATTTTAATCTGTTTTATTGTTTTGTTAGCTGCCCCGAGATGCCATGGGCATGAGGGGGTGGCATAAAAATGTTAATTAATAAATAAATAAATAAATAAATCAGTGAAGGGCATGGAGGAGGTGGTAAAGACTAAGACTGGGAAGGAAGTAGAGGAAGGGCGAATAGCAGGCCCATTTGCTGAGCCCCCTTTCGAGAAGCTGGTGATATCCCCGTTGGGGATCGTACCGAAAAAGGCACCCAGTGAGTTTTGCCTCATTCATCACCTGTCTTACCCGAGGGGGCGTTCAGTGAACGATGCCATCCCTAAGGATTTGTCTACAGTTTGATACACATCATTCGACCAGGCAATAGAGAGGATCAGGAATCAGGTCAGGGGAGCCCGCCTTTCTAAGTGCGACGTGAAGTCAGCGTTTCGCCTCCTCCCAGTGCATCCCAATAGTTTCCACCTGTTAGGGATGAAGTTTGGGGGGGCATATTATTATGATAGGGCCATGCCTGTGGGCTGCTCGAACTCTTGCTCAGCATTCAAGCATTTCAGCTCGTTCATAGAGTGGGTTTTCCGGCAGAGCATGGGTAAGGGAGATGTCTCAAAATATCTAGATGATTTGTTGATAATTGCCTCTCTGGAACCTGGTGAATGCAAGCAATTACTGAAGAACTTCGAGCTCCTAGCAGCCCATTTAGGTCTTCCGCTAGCCCCTGAAGAAACAGAGAGCCCGACCACCAGACTAATGTACCTAGGGATTGAGGTAGATACTGTCCACATGTTGTCATGTTTACCTGAGGAAAAGTTGGAGGCGTTGCGGGAAAAGAGTCAAGTCTGTTTGGGGACTAAGAAAGTTACAGCGCACACACTGCAGTTGCTTCTTGGCAGCCTAAATTTTGCATACAGAGTCATCACTCCAGGACGAGCTTTCCTAGCTAGGTTGTACCCACCATTGCGGGGAAGCCCGCCGCAGTACCATAATGTAAGAGTCACTCGTGAGATGAAAAAGGACTTAGGAACATGGGCAGCATTCCTGAAGGAATTTAATGGGGTCAGCTTCTGGCGTGAGCATTTGCGCTTGGTGGCTCAGCTCCAGGTACACTCTGATTCTGCGGGGGGTGCTGGTTTTGGGGTTTATTTTCAAGGACGTTGGTGTGCGGCCCCATGGCCAGCAAACTGGGGGGCAGAGGGTGTGACATGAGATTTAACATTCCTTGAGCTTTTCCCCATAGCTCTGGGTAGGTGAGTTCGCAAACAGAGCAGTCCTTTTTTGGTGTGACAACATGGCGGTGGTACACGTTCTCAATTCAATGTCATCCCGGTCAAGTAGGGTGATGAGGTTGGTGAGGCCAATGGTGCTAAAATGTCTGGAACCCAACATACTGTTCATGGCACGACATGTCCCCAGGGTGGATAACAGTATAGCCGATGCGCTTTCTTGGTTGCAGATGGCGCAATTCTGGGAACTGGCGCCAACAGCTGCACCCAACCCGGAGCCACTTCCCCAGGGAATATGGAACCTTGGAGAACAGAGTTCCGGAGGATTGTCCAGGGATCATTGGCCCCCCGTATGCAAGTGACGTATCTGTGGGCGTTTAGGGAATTCCAGGAATTTAGGCATAGTCGGGGCTGGGCACTTGGCTTTCCCATACCAGAGGATGAAATGCTGCAATTTACGTTGCACTTACGCAGCAGGGGTTTGGCGGGGAGGACAATTGCAGGTAAGGTAGCAGCCTCGTCCTTCGTGAGCAAGCTGGAAGGCCACTCTCCTCCAGATAAAGTTTTTTTCGCAAGGTGGATGGTAGAGAGCTGGGCTCGAGAAAAGGAACACCAGGCTGATACTAGGGCCCCTATAACCATCCCCACATTAAGGGCTCTATGTGGGGTGCTCCCCGGGATTTGCTTTAACACCTATGAAGAAATTTTGTTTGCCACAGTTTTCAAAGTGATGTTTTGGGGGGCCTTTAGAGTAAGTGAAGTGGTGTCGGAAGGATGGCACGACCAGTCAGGGAAGGCTGTATCGGTACAGGACCTTAGGCTCTACCCCATGGCCCTACAGATAGTGTTATGGCATTTGAAAATGGATCAAAGGGGAAGGGGCCAGGTAGTGAACTTGAACCAGATCGACACACAAGAACTGTGCTCAGTGCAGGCGGTTAGAACATACTTGACCCTCCGATCCCGGAGCAAAGGCAACTTGTTTGTTCATGGGAACGTGGCCCCAGTGACGCGCTACCAACTCAATGGGGTGTTCAAAAAGGCTGTGAGCACATTAGGTTTGCCTGAGGGGAGTTATGGAACTCATTCATATGGAACCCAGCCGCCCCGAGCTGGGTGCAGGATGGGGCGGGGTATAAATTTAATAAATAAATAAATTCATTCAGAATAGGGGCTGCAACCACAGCAGCAGCTGCAGGTATGGCTGAGTGACACCAGGGCCAAAGGCAGATGGCATTCGTGGGCTTTCCGGGGATATAGTCAGCCTTCAAAATTGTATTAACACGTTATTTGAATTACCTTCAGGCCCTGGAACTTACCAGGCAACCAAGACCGTGGTGTGGATAGTCAACCACAGTTTGGTTTGCAGGGCTGGAGAAGCTGCAAAACATACAGAAAGGGGGACGCAACTGGGCCTGGTTTCCCTGGCAAGAATAGAATGGATAGGTCTCGGAGGGATGAAATGGGAACACCTGGTAACAACCTTAGTCCATAAGCAACACCAGCCACATCCGGAGATACTTTGTGCACCTGGGTGAGAACGATTTGGGGAAAGTTACTAGCATTGGTTTGATAATTAGGATTGAGAGTGAGTTGCCAGTAATAAAGGATTTTTTCCCAGGGGTAAGGATACTATGGACACAGTTAGTTCCATGTATCAGGTGGGAGGAAACAATCCACCCTAAGAAAATTGATAAGGCCAGGAGAAACGTCACCAGGGAAATTCGCAGATGATGGAGCAGCTTAGGGGGGAGATGCGTGGAACATAGTCAACTGACGTACAAACTTCCTGAGTTGTTCTTATGGGATGGGGTCCACCTGTCAATAAATGGGAATGCCCTATATCTGGATAGATTAGCAGAGGAATTGGCCAGCCTGGTGTGAGCAAGAGTTGGTGGGAGGACGGGACAATACGGTAGGATTGTCCCATTCCAGTGGCGGGGGTCCAGTATGGTTAATAGGGGTTGTTAGGTAGTTGTAGAATAGAAGAAAGAGTCATCTCCATAAGAGATGGGGTGTGTGTGTGTGTGTGATACCTGATAACAAGCAGGGCATGGCTGACACCAGAATCGTCCCTCAGGGAGGGGTGTCAAGCGGGGCAAGGGCAAGCATGGCCCTGAAACCAAACAACACCATTCTCCTTACTCGAACCCACTTGAGTGTTACTCCCCCTTCGGCCTTGGCCAGGGAGCTGTTCGAAGGGGAATGTCTTTAAGGTTTGGGACAGACATTGGAGGACATATCCAAGTCTGCTACCTGTGTTATAAATAGATATAATGAACAGAAAATACTGGACCCATGATTGCAAAGTAGCAATCTCACCAGCGTTTTCTTGCTCTGTTTTCCATTAAAGAGTGTGGCCATTTAATCCCAGTCATATGCCTCCGTGTCTCATTTCTGGGGGGTGCGTCGGCAAAGGAAAGGCCCGGGCAACTGGCCACATTATTTCTTGAAAAATTGTTCTGACTAAAGTGGCCCATTTTGTGATGAGAAAGGGTTGACTGTGCAAACCTCAAACTCTGCCAGGGTGTTCCCTTAGTTCATTACAGTCCTATAGCTGCTGGTGTGCTGAACACAAATGCTTGTATCCCTAGAAGAGAGGAATTGCTTTTCACTCCTATCTTGTGGGGTTTGGCTTGCCTCTCCTTCTTTTCTCTCTCTATGAGCCTCCAAAGGCGTTCCATTCTTATTCTCCTGTAAACAAGGGCACCTCTGCCCCAGTTCCATACCTTAGCACATCCTGGAAAAGTTTTTTTAAAATTGCCCTAAAAGCATATAAATTAGACTGCTAGATCCTAGGCGCTTGTTTAAAATGGGCCCTTTTTACACAGACACTCTAACACTGATAAAATGGGTGTTACATTTTATTATATATGTTGTAAGGCTTGCAGGTGTCCTATATGGGTGCCCCTGCAACATGTATAATAAATCGTAACACTCATTTTATCAGTGTTGGAGTGTCTGTGTGAAAAGGGCCCCGGTTATGAATAATCCAAAAATTAGGGGTGGGACATCCGGGCAAATACCGGGTACCGGATTTACCGGTTTCCGGATTTCAAAATACCAGCATACCGGATTAATACCGGTATACCGGTACCGTTTTTTCCCCATTGATTTCAATGGGGAACTGTCCCCATTGAAATCAATGGATAAAAAAACAACAACCTGCCCCCTCCCACTCCCAGACTGTGCGGGTGGAAGGGGGGACACCCCCCCCACCCTGCCCAGCCTAGTTTTTTTTTTTTTTTTTAA